>CATIWR010048491.1:0-38829 GCA_949677035.1 Omphalea diandra | reverse complement strand
GAAATAAACAAGAAAGATAATTATTTTTGTTATAAAAATAATACTTATGCTACATATTTTGTTTGTATGAATTTAGAGTGTTTTATTTGTATGGATTCGATATTAAATATTTATTTTCTTGACTTTTACTGCTGACTTCATAAAAGCCATCAATGGATATGGTATTTCACATCAAATTGTCACCTTAGAAACGTAAGGAAGAAAGGAAGCATGAGAACATGAAATTATATGTATTCAAGACTAAAGAAAGGCAATGATGTCAATTTTATTCAGTTCATTCAGAATATATATATATATTCACTGCTGAAAAATGATTTGTTTTAAATGGATTTCGTATATGGCATTGCTAACCACCTGTTTTGATCCTTTGTTTTTTTGTACCAAGAGATATTAAACCTTTCTTTTTTGTTGGAAGTATTTAATAAACTTTGGAAATATTTATTTATTAAATATTAATTTATATATATTATATATATTACATATATTAAATATATATATTTATATTTATATTAAAATATTAATTATATATATTATACATTATATATATATTAATTTATTTTTTAATATTCTTTTTACCTTCTAGTTTGTTATCTTTGCTCGAGAATTAATCAATCACTATGCTCTCAAGTTTCTCAAGTAAATCACCACGTACCATGAAATAAACTCGTGGAAAGAAACGATTTTAATATGGATATTGTTTGCTGATTGTGAATTGAAATGAATAAAACTATCATGAGAAAATTTCAAGTTGTCTAGAAACGTGGTTGATGATTTTGTCATTGTTATGACATTTGTTTAGAAATTATCAGCATCTCATAGCCTTTATATTCCATAATTAACTAAAGTTGGGCTAACAACAAAAAAAAAATTTAAATAACATGTGCCTTTAAATGATGAGAACGGACCAAGAGCATAGAAATGTATTAATAATGTTAAAAACGAATTTAAATCTAGAATAATAAAAGATAAGGGCAATTTACTGAACTAATTTATCTACTTCATTCATGGTTTACCATTTAACATCATGGTTGCCCATTCTTCTTGCATGTAATTATCAAGGGTCAAGAAAATATTTGTCATCTCCGAGCTAGTTCCAATCTTCATAACAAGTAAAATTTTATCAGCGGCAGTAAGTCCACTCATATTATGAAAGTGCACCCATTATCTTCCCTCTCTTCTCTAATTCCAAGTTTAAAAACTTGTTGAATTCTTGAGTTGATTTTTCTAATTTTTCACCTAATATCTATACAGTTCCCATCATTCCCCCAACCAATTAGTCAAAATTTTTCTTAGCTTTCACCCTTCTTTTATCACTGGAACTCTCATTACCTTGTTGCATATTTGGCTGATAAGTAGTGGCATGCGATAAGTCAATAAATAGATTGAGGAGAATTATCAAAATTTTCATCCATAAGACCATGGCTATCATTTTGATAATTTTGGCTATCCCTCTTAATTTTGGTTATCCCTCTCTTTATCTCTTCTTACATGTGAATAGTTGAAAATGCATTTTTCCTATAGCACTATCTTTTCCAAAGATTATACAATAGTCTTCATAATAAGAAAAAGTTTTATTTTTCTATGCAACAACTTCTAGATGACACTGTCATATTAAAAAAATTATATAATATTATTGACATTTAAGAAATAAAATTCACTTCAATTGCCTTCACGTATGCCTCCCATACATCATCTTCAACAATTATCATTTTCCTTTCAAAATCATAACTGAACTCACTAGAAATATGATGGGTGCCATTCAACGTGTCATGGACTGTTGACCAATCTTTGTTAACAGATTTTCTACGCGATTCTATATAAGGTCGTGCCTTAATACCTGAGTTGGATAAAGATACTTTAAGCAAGTCCTCTACAGCTTGTAAGTAACCAGGCTTTAATCCATTTTCGCCAATATATTTCCACTATTATGAACATTAATAATGCTTCCAGTAATTTTCCATCTTCAAATACTGTCCATTTTCTTCTCTCTTTTTTGCTTTTTGATAAAGAAGCCATCCCGCAATTTTATTCAAGATTGAGATGATTAAACAAGTAATTTTTTATTGTATATAAATCATCAAATTAAATTAATTTGCTTCAAACAAAATTTTTAAAGAATATTTTATTACAGTAATATGGTCATGATTTTGTTTTCTTCCACTTATATAAATGATAAGTTTCGTTAAAACAATCACCAAATTTTACTCTAATAATAATCATATTAATATTAATAAACCTTTGGTTCTATAAAAGCACAAACAATCATACTCCAAATTGATATTCCTATTTCCAATTGGGTATAGATTCAAAATAAGTTTATGCATGTAAGATATGCAGCAGCTTCTAGCTCATATTTTTCATTGTTGTTTCTATTTCCGTTCGGGTAGAGATACAAACCCCCTAACATCAACTAAATTACCTCATGCATATACCAATTAGCTTGTACATTAAATAAAACCTAAAGCTTTGATGTTTAAGCTAACCGTATATTTCCAAGCTTTAGATTGTGCTTTTAATGCATATACGGATTAGCTTATACATCAACAAAATCTAAAGCTTTGAAATATTTTAAAAACATCTAATAAAATAAATCATATGATAATAATTAATGTTCAAAAAGATAATATTATAAAATTAATTAATGCTTAAGAGCAAAAATGGTGATCAAGCCAACGATCAATGCAAACTAGATGAACAGATAAGAAGACTTTTTGAGATAAAAAAAAAAAAATTAGGAAAACACAGTTTTTATATGTGAGCAAATGATGTTTAGGTAATTTGATTATTTTAATAATTTATCTCATTAGTTAAATTATCCTACTATCTTATCAAACATGGAATTACAAAAATAGGATTAACTAATACTATGGATTAAAACATTTATACCAAACAAGATTTTTGGCTTAACTAAACCTAGGATTAAAACTAATTCTAAGGATTATGAATCTATGAACCATCAGACTGTAGATCTGGGCTTAAATATCCTCCCTTGTTGTAATTGTCGATCCAAAAAAAAACATACTTCAAATATATCCCAACAATTGACCTCTTTTTTTGGGCTCTCTCTGTTCACGACCATCCCTTGGGCTGATGGCTGGCCAAGATCATCCGCCAGCTGCGTTTTCTTCTCCTGATCATCTTGGGCATCATCAATTATTGTCATGGCCTATTGCTCCTAAAGCCCCTAATCTGCCCATTCCTTCTTATGCGATAGCCCTAAAGCCAACTGTTATTGATCTCTCTCTCCAACCCAATCTGTCTCAACTGGTCTAGGTGGGTATATTTTGGTTAAAATTTCTCAAAAAGTTTGTGATGATTGTGTTCGTATGTGCCAATGCTCTCTCATTGGTAGGCTTGTATTGATGAAAGGGGGACGCGCCTTGGAAACAACTGGAGCTCCAGGATAAATTGGCTAGTATTTGGAATTTATCTGCAGGTTAGATGCTCGTTTCTTTGGGAAGCGCCTTTTGCCATATTCTTTTGAACTCACAAGAGGAACTGAAGTATATTTGGAGCAGAGGGGCAGTACAACTAAGGCTTGGAATCCTTCATCTGCAGCTATAGGTTCCTGGTTTCAATCTAGAATCTCAGAAAATCACAACGGCACAGATTTGGGTAAGATTTTATAGATTGCCTTGGGAGTTTTTTGACGCTCAACTTTTGGCAAAAAGTGGGCATGGAATTGGATTGCCAATTCGAATAGATAAGAACATGATGGAAGGTGAGCTTGGGCATTATGCTTAAGTATTGATTGATATTGATTTGTCTTCCAAACTCGATGATACCTTGCGAATTGAAATCGAGTCATGAAGTCAGTGGATTGATGTTGTGTATGACAATTTACCTCAATTTTGTCGAACATGTTCCTCTCGTAAGAACCAAAAGCCCAGCCATCATAAAACTCACATATTGCTCTCTCATGGACGTTCTAAGGAGCGTAAGCAGCTATCTCGGTTGGTGAATGTTCCTGTGACTCATGCTTTGATTACTGTTAAGACTGCTTTGGAGAAGGCTACAGCCCCGACAATAGAGCAATAGTCTGTTCATCAAAATACTGCAGCTTCAGAGGTTCTCTTAGACCTTGCGAAAACCCCTTTGGATAATACAGGTGTTGCAACCGCTATGGGCCCTTCTTCTCCCATTTCAATGCACAACCTACCTGTTGAAGTTTCTCATGCAAAGCGATAGCTAGTTGAGAATTTTGCTTATGCGTTTTGTGGTACCGATCAACGGGTAATATCTTCGTCAGATAATGCTACCTCTTCTAAAGAAGATGCTCAGGAAGAAGCACAGGTGGTCTCTTCGTGGGCCGCTGAGGTTGAATGGGAACAGGAGGCAGAGAAGGTAGAGCGAAAAAAGGAGGCAGATGAGGTTGAACGGGATAATGGCACCTAGACTACTGTGACTAATAGGAAAAAGAAGGCAACTCCACCACGGCGAGCAACGCCTTCTAAGCGTCACTTGCGGCCTCCTTTCAGGTTAACTCTATGATTATTTTATGTTGGAACTGTTGTGTTATTGGTAATTCTAATGCCTTAAACACTTTGTTTGATCATTGTAGCATTCGCAAATCAGACATTCTAGTTCTGGCTGAACCTAAAGTTGTGTTTGGTGTAATTCCATCCAAATTTTGGGATTCTCTTGGTTTGAGATTTGTTGCTTCTGCTTACAGGAAATTACCTTCATTATCGGTTCTATTTTCAGCTTCTTTGTCTGACCCAGGTTGGTTATCAGCCAGTGACCAGCAAGTTAGTTTGGATTTCTCTATTGATAACACTAACAGCAGAGTTACTTGTGTTTATGCTAAAACTTTGGCTTACAATAGGAGTTATTTGTGGTCTGATCTATGGCATATATCAACCTCTTCTCCTCCATGTTGGTTTGTCTTAGGAGATTTTAATGCAATTTTGCGTTCAAGTGTGGTGGTCATCTACCTAGTGCAGCCTCTTATAATGATTTTCTTTTAGCTTGTGAAGATTGCTCTTTGTTATGCCTTGATACTAGGGGTAGTTTGTGTACTTAGACAAATAATAGAAGGGGCAATGCTCATGTTGAACTACAATTGGATCGTGCTCTCTATACCTCTTCATGCTTTGATACTTGGCAATCTCTGGAATGTGTTACTTTGCCTCGGCATGAGTCAGACCAAAATCTTTTGATTCTTCGCATCCTTTTCAATTTAAGAAGATGTGGCTCTCTCATTCTGACTTTATGAGTTTTGTTCGATCTACTTGGTGTGCCATTGCTGCTCATACTCATCCTATGAAATCTCTGCAGCATAAATTAAAAGTTCTTCGTAGAGCCTTGCGGTCTTGGAGTTATGAGGTGTTTGGTGATCTGAATATGAATATTGCCAATTCTAAAAAAGCCTTGGAAGAGGTTAAAAGCAGTATTTCAAATGTGGGTTTGTCTAATACTCTTCAAGCTCAAGAGTTGGAGGCCCATAAATGCCTTGGGTATTTTCTTAATCAGCAGGCAACTCTTTTAAAGGAAAAAAGTAGAATTAGCTGGCTGAGTGGGGGGATCGTAATAGTGGTTTTTTCCCAGCTTCTATTGCGCGTAAGGGACAAGTTATGGGCGTTCGCTTTTTGGAAATTAATGGACATTTGACTGATCATAAAAATTATGTTATTCATTATTTTTCCTCTCTATTTTCAGATCCAATAACATATTGTCCAATTGACTATACAATTATTTCAGATGTTATTCCCCGGATGGTTACAATAGAGAAGAATGTTGCTCTTCTGCATGTTCCAACTTCGGTTGGTATCAAGGATGTGGTGATGGTTATAGATCCGTCTAGTGCTCCTAGGCCTGACGGTTTTACTAGTGTTTTCTTTCAGAAGTGTTGGGATATTATTGACAAGGATGTTTGTAATGCAATGATTCATTTCTTTGGTTATGGTGAGATTATCTAGGGCTTTAATTCTAGTCTTGTGACTTTGATTCCAAAGGTTCCTTGTGCGGTAACTATTAACAAGTTCAGGCCAATTATTCTTAGCAATTTTATATTTAAAATTGTAACCTCTATTGTTGCTTCTAGATTGAGCACGGTGGCTGCCTGAATTATTTCTTCTTCTCAGTTTGGGTTTATTAAGGGTCGTAACATTGAAGATTGAATTTCTGTCGCTTCTGAATGTATGAACATATTGGATCAACGAAGTAGTAGTCACATGGGTTTTAAAAAAGATATTCATAATGCTTTTGATTTATTATGTTAGGATTTTATCATTGTTGTTCTTGATGCTTTTGGTTTTATCTCCACTTTTCAGTCCTGAGTGAGGTTTCTTCTCTTGTTAGCAAGGTGTTAGGCAGGGGGATCCTTTGTCGCCTCTTTTGTTTGGGTTATCAAAAGAATTTCTAAGCAAGTTGTTATCCAAAATGGTTGTCGAGTGCCATTTTATTCCCATGGGTACAACTTTTGGTATTATAGCTCCTTCGCATCTTCTATTTGCTGATGAAGTGCTTATTTTCAGGCGAGCTATCTATAGGAATTTTGATGCTTTGAAGCGTCTCTTTGGCTTATATTGATCTTTATCTGGTCAGGAGGTGAGTTGGGATAAGTCAAAGGTTTTCTTTGGTTCTTTAATATCTGTTTTGTGTGCAAGTGGACTGAGAAATTACTTGGGTTTAAAGAGAGGTAAGCTTCTCTTTGTCTACTTGGGCGTTCCGCTTTTTTGTTAGTGCTCCCTGGCGAATGTATTTGCAAGGTTTGGCTGATAAAATCTTGTCCTAGTTCGATGCTTGGAAGGGAAAGTTGTTGTTTATGGTTGGTCGCATTGCATTAATTAATTCAGTAATTCAAGGATCATTTGTTCATTCCTTTTCTATTTATCGATGGCCAAGGACTCTGATTACCTCATTAGAGAAGGCAATACAAAATTTTTTATGGACTAGTAGCATTACAAAGAGGAAATTTATTGTGGTTCCATGGACTACTTGTTACTTACCTATAGATTATGGTGGTTTAGGGTTAAAAATATTCTCTCTTTTTAATAAAGCCCTTCTCTATAAGCTTGCTTGGAAGCTAAAAGTGCAGGATTCATTTGTTTTTCAATTCTTGCATAAGAGATTTCTCTCAAGCTAGGGTTCACCATGCAAATTCTTTTTTTCATCATCAATTTGGCAGTCTTTGAAAGGGATGGTTAATTCTTTAGACCAGGCAGCGCTTTGGATTATTTCTCCCCCAATCTAATTTGAGTTTTTGGCATGCCAATTGGCTGAGGTATAAGATTTCAGATAAGTTGAATCTTCCTTTGAAAATTTTTAAGAAGCTTTCTGCAAGAATTTGTGATTTCTATTATGATAATTGTTGGCATTTTCCTAGTGCTTTCTGTGCTTCTTTTCCAGAGATCATTACTGATGTTGATAATCTTATTTTTGGGACTTCAACTACTTTAGTTTGGACATGCTTCCATCATGGAAATTTATCTTGTAAAGGTGTTCTTAAATATTTACAAGGAAATGTGCCATCTTTTAGGTGGAGAAAGGAGATTGGGCAGCCCTATGTTCCTCCTTCTCGCTCTATATTGTGTTGGCATCTGTTTCACAACAAATTACCTACAGATGATAATGTGAGAAAATGTGGATTGGTGTTGGTTTCTTCACGCAAGTTATGTAATGGGTCTTATGAAATGGCCAATTATCTATTTGTCGATTGTCCCTTTGCGCAATCAGTTTGGTTAGCTTTCGAGATGTTTGGTGTTAATAGAGGTGGGTCCCCTCCTCATCTATTTATCTCTGCATGAGTTAGTTCTTTGAGCTCGCAAGCACAGGCATATTGATGAGTTGGAGTTATCATGCATTTTGGGTGATTTGGCAGGTTTGAAATTTGTGTACATTTTAAGAACACATTCCAGTTTTTGGGGAGGCTAATCGAATGCTATGGACTAGCCTTACAGAGGTTAGTTTTTTAAAAGTGGGTGTCTGTCATAATAATATATTTGAGTATCAACTGTTTTGATGACTTGGAGCATCTCTTATTCCGCATCGGCCATAACATATTATTCAAGTTCTTTAAATGCCTCCAATGCCGAGATAGCTGAAATTGAATACTGATAGGGCTACCAATGGCGCTCCAGGATGTTTACGTGCAACAGGTGTTTTTCAAAATTGTAGAGGGTTTGTTCAGCGTTGTTTTTCTATTCCCCTTGGAATTTATTTTTCCTATGAGGCAGAGTTGGCTGCTGTAATTATAGCATTCAGGAAGCATGGAACTTGGGTTGGCATAATATTTGGCTTGAGAGCGACTCAACTTATGTGGTTAATTCCATAAAATAGAAGTCTTTGGATGTCCAATGGAAATGGCGTGCAAAATGGATGAGATGTTTGGCTATGATGGATTAGATGAATTTTATTGTTTCTCGTATATATCGAGAGGGCAATATGGTTGTTGATGCTTTAGCTGTTCATGCTCTTCAATCTTCTAGTGCCTCCTAATGGAATTTCCCCTCTTCATTTTGTAATTCATTGGTTGAGCTTGATGGTTATGGCTTGCCAAATTATAGATTTATTTCTTAATTTAGCTAGGCTAATTTTTCTTTTTAGCCTCATTGGCTTTTTATTGTATTTTTTTTTATCATTAATAACAGGTTGCTGCAGTTTTGTGATTTGGTGTTAAAGGAGTGTCAGCTTAGATGCACTGCCTGAATTCTATAGGCAATAATTCAATTATATATATATATATATATATATATATATATATAATTGAATTATTAAGGTTTTGTAAGAAAAAAAACACAATGTGGATGCACTAATGTTAAGGTTAATTTTATTCGACAACAAGCTAACCAGACCGCTCATGTTTTAGCAAAGGCAGCACGTTTCCATGTTAGTACATATGTTTGATAAATAGCTCCTAATTTCATTGCAGCTATTTTGCTCAATGATGTAATTCCCTCTTGAGTAATGAAGTTTTTGCTTATCTTCAATAATAATAATAATAATAATAACAATCGAAATCGTACAAACATAATTAATTATGTTAATCTAAAATATAAGAGAATTTTATTTTATAGTTTTTTAACTTTAAAATATAGTAGAGAATGAAATTTAGGTTTTTAAGATTTTTTTTTTTCTTAACGAAGGAGGAGAGGAAAAATCTAAGTTAGACGTTTGTTCAAATTGAAGAATACACTTACCACTAGGGTGAGCCCTCAAGATGAATATAAATATGCAAATTATTTTGAACAATATTATGAATGGGTCATTTTAAGGTGCTGTTATGGTAACATACCATTTTAAATTCTAGCAATTAGATTTATTATTTTATCATTAATCATGTATTATTACAATTAGTTTTTTTTATCAATAATTAGTACTTATTTATAAAAATATTTATTACATTATCTATAAAAATATTTATTACACTTTATCTTTATCATTTAGAACAAAATACATGTAAATTTTTTTATCTTTAATGTCTTAATTTGCTAATCAATACATGTAGTAATTAATAAATTTAGTAAAAATAAAAAAGATAATTCTTTCTATAGTATTTGATATTGCCATTAGATTCATTTTTTAAACAAATTAAACTTTCATGAATCTAATTTAAATATTTATTTTTACTAAATTCAATCTATTTTTTTAGAAAATAATTTATCAAAATTGAAAAAATAAAATATATTAAAAATAATTATATTATTTAAAATTAATCTCATTGTAAATAAAATATTTACATCTTTTTATTTTTTTTATCAAAATTTTATTGATATCTAAGTTTTTGAATTAAATATTAATTTAGTTATTTAAATTTAGGATATAAATAATTTTATTTTATTGGCTAGAATATAGATATAATTTTTTTAATTAACTAAGTTACTCTACATATATTATATATGCAGTGACAAAAATTTTAAAAATTTTCAGATTATTTATAAGTAAATTGTCAATTTTATGTTTTAATAAAAACTTGGCATTTTAATTTTGGCTCATTTCAATTTAATTTTAATTAAAAAAATAAAATTGATATAACTTTTATCAATAATTAAATTATTTTTAATAGTGTGAAGTTTCGAATATAAAAAATTTTATCATTTAAAGTCATTTTTTAGTTTTATATCTATATTGAATTGAATTTAAGAGAATATATAAGTTATTGTTATTTATGAATCCATTTCAAGTTAAAATAATTTGAGGATTTATTAAAAATAAATAAATATAAAATGAGCATATTTTTGACAGATATAAATTGTAATACTATTTAAGTTGTGGCTATAACTATCTTAATTATAATAATAATTTTAATAAAATAAATAAATAATGTGAAAATCTAAACTCTATAATATTAAGAAAAAACAAAATTTATAATCTTCTCTTGAAGGATAAAATCCAATAATTTGTATTTAAATATATTGAATGTAAAAATCTAAAAATGAAATGACATCAATTCTTTAAAGATAAAATTTTCATCATAATGTATTGTAATTTATTCTAATAAATAAATTATTCATAAATTTATATATTTTAGTTGTTAGTGAAATCATATTTGGTGATTGATATTACAAATGAATAAGTATAACTTATACAAGTTAAATTATAATTTATTATAATAAAAAATATAAATCATTGGAATTCATATAAGATATAGTAAATTATCATATTTATTTATTATAATTTTTAAATCAATAAATTAAGAATAATTGACATAATTATTGTTGTCCCTAGGCACCAAGAAGGGGGTTGAATTGCTGAATAAAAAATTTAAAACAGAGATGAAGAGAAGAAGAAAGAATAGCGAGGACACAAGGATTTTATAGTGGTTCAGCCAAAACTATCCCTACGTCCACTCTCCAATCTCTCAATTGGGTATTTTACTAAATCAATGGTGTTTTTTTTTAAGCTCACACCCAACTTACTACAACTTGTGTTTTAATGGCTAACACACAACCTTACAACAAAGTGTTTTCTAGGCTAACACAAAACCTCACTCAAGTGTTTTAACAGGCTTACACTAAAACCTTTCTTGGAGTGTTTTTGCAGGCTAGCACAAAACCTTACATTTTGGTGTTTAATGCTCACACCTAACACATGTAAAGAAGATGAAGAAAATGAGTAGCAAAGATTAAGAGCTTTCAATACTTGTAATAAATTTGTTAGCAACCTTCTTGATGGCTGTTTAGTGGGGTATTTATAGCCAAACTTCATCAAAGAGACATTGTAGATCATAACTCATTAAATCTTTGAGACATGCTTGACAGATTCTGCATTTAATGCTTGTCAGGATGAAATCGCGGTCGCTACTGCCTTTCGCGGTCGCGAAATCCAAATTCTTCAAGAGAAACCTCGTTTGTTTCTAACGGCTAGTCCACGTGGCATCTTCTCATTAGTTCTTACTGAAAATATAGTTGTTGTCCTTCACCTACTTTCAGAAGTAGCGGTCGCGAGATTTTCTTGCACAGAGCGCCACAGTCACCGCAAATTCAACTGTCAAAATTGGTAGCTTTCCTCCACAAGGATCGCAGTCGCTATCAGCAAGATGTCTTCGCGATTTTTGACTTTCAACAGTCTCATTGGACACTTGTCAGGCTGTGGTTGTGGACTTGCTTCCCTCTTGAATTTCTTTGAAATTCGCGGTCACGACTCAGCCGAGATTTATACCGCGAATTCGTCTGTGACAATTTGACCTTTCTCTTCTTAGGGATCGCGGCCGAGAATGACACTGTGATTTCGCCTGCTTGATTTTCAGTATGTCTTAACATGAATCGCGATCGCGAATTTATACGTTGCGGTCGCGATTTTCATGTTACGTTGGAATACATCAATTTCTTTATTTTCTTCTTGAGGGATTGATTCAATTCTATAATAACAACACTTATTTGAAACATTAGTGATGATCAATCTAATTTGTCAAGATCAAAAGAGGTTTTAAACCTAGGATTGATTATCCTAGTTCAACACATGTCGTATGAATATGTGTGATTCCAAGTATAAAGTGGTAAGTTGAAAGTAAAACTAGTTCACACCTACTTATCAAAATTATCTTTATCTTCAGTCCTTTTCCATTTTTACTTGAATAAAAACAGAGTATCGTTATTAGAATTGCAAGGCCACATATTGAAATCTTAGCTAAATGGGTGTATCTTTACTATCCTAAACTAAAGAGGTATTGGATTTGTGACTATACTCAAAAAGAAAATGGTCGAGGTGTTATGAAAAGTGCTAGTATTTAAAGGCACTAGATCACGTTTATGTATGCTCATCACTTAAGAAAATTGAATGAAGTGGAATTTGTTGTGACATAATAATTAGAGCATGTTATTTTCTACATAATAATGACGAGGGCAGAAAGAGAATGATGCTGATGAAATGGATTATGAAAGCTTCTAATTTTAAATTTCTTAATATGTAATTTAAGTTTCTCTTTTTATTGTGTCATTTTGAAGTACAATCAAGGATAGTAGTTTGATTAATTGCATTGTCTTATTTATGAATGAATGTTGGTCTATGAATGACTCTTATTTATGAATTAACTTTTTGTTTTATATGTTTGCCTCTATGTATTGTTTCTAATTACTTGTTTTTGAGATGCTTAGCAGTTCATATGATAATATGCATTTATATGTGTGTCATTCTATCCTTTCAGGACTTTATTTGTTGTGCTCTCCATCTAAGCATTACTTAATTTGAAATTATGTTTCAAGATTGTAGACTGTTGGACTAGGTTAGTCAAACCTAGATTATAAACCTTTTTTGATCTTGACAATAGAGATTGATTAGTTCTAATGATTTGTTTAAGTGTTCTTTTACAGTTTATAAGGTATTTTTTCATTGGAAATTGGACGAAAGTTAAAATCCCATCTTTAAGAAGAACATCCTAATTCGCGGTTAGTATCCCCTAAATCGCAACTGCGAACTTGCTATAAGGATGGATGGAGCTATGCCAGAGGAATTTGCGAACAAATTCACAGTCGCGACTCAGTAGAAGGGAGCTTAGTTGATTCACAGAGGAATTTACGTCTAATGTCATGACTGCAAATTTCATAGTAATAAAGGAAGGAACTAAAGTCATAACCACAACATGCCAAGTGTCCTAGGCAATCGTTGAAAAATCAAAAGTTACAAAGATGAAGCATTTGTCGTGACCGCGATAAGAAGGTGTTGTCTCCTCACCAAGCAGAAGAATTCACAATCTCAATCATGCCCAATAGAAAGTTCAATCGCGATCGTGACTTTTGAGTAGTTGGTTGAACACAACAGCTATATTTCTTAGACAACTAATGAGTAAATGACATGTGGACTAGCTGTTACACACAAAACAGGGTTCTTTGCCATAATTTTCAGCTCTTCAATGCAAATTGAAAATTCGCGACTGCAAAATGTCAATAGCGACTGCGACTTCTGTTTGACAAGCATTTAATATAAAATCTGCCTAGTACAACTTGGAGATTTTAGGACAGTTTTTGAGTAACGTCTCTTTGGTGGATGTTGGTTATAAATACTCCACCAAACTAATGTAAATGATGTAAATGGAAGAGAATTTCATTTATTGTAACAAAATTCTTGCAAAATTGCTACTCATTCTTCTTACTCTTCTTTATGTGTTATTGATTATTTGGTGTTAGCAATAAACACTATTGTAAATAAGTTGAGAGTTAGTCTAGCTTCTAAAACTCTTGTAAGAGATTGAACTATGAGCCTACCCAAAACACTTGTGAGAGGTTTTGTGTGAGCTTAAAAACATAAGTTGTAAGGGTTATGTGTAAGCTATAAAACACAAATTGTATAAGTTAGGTGTGAGCTTCAAAACACCAGTTTGTTTGAGTGGAATACCCAATTGTGAAGACTTGAAGAGTGGATATAGGATTTGTTAACACTCTAACCACTATAAACATCTTGTGTTCTTTTTCTCTTCTCCTTTTTAACTCTCTAAACACTTAAACCTTTCTCTTTATTTTTAAATCTTCCACCAATTCAATCCCCTTTCTTAGTGCACAAGGCTACCATAGACATAAGTTAAATCCATTTAAGTAAGATTATTCTTAGGAGATTTTACAATTTGCAATATACTAATTAAAGTAACCTACCAATATATGTCATTTGTATCTAATCATGGATATTGATTAAAAAGTATAAAAGAAGGATATGTTCTAGTCTTTATCAATCTATAACTATCTAAATGTAATACAAGTCTATTAGAACATAGTCATTTTACTTTAAAATTTAATAAAGAAACATAAATAAGAATCAAATTGATTTCCAACCATCCATAAAAGCTTATGATCTTAAAGGAAGAGTTAGTGGACAGTTTAATTAATTGTGAGCAGCTCAAGCAATTATCATTAGGCTCAAGCAATATGGTATATATTGGAACTCAAACATTCTTTTATAGATATGCATGAATAGCTCAACTAATTTGCCACGCAACCATTTTTTACTTCTGTTTTCCCTTCACTAATGCACAACTACATTTTGAAGGCAAAATTTGTATTCAAGAAATTAAAGAATTATTAGCAAACTATATGTAACACCTATTCCCATTTATTAAGTATGGTATTCATGTCCAAGTATTTATATGTAACAAGGTTAACATATCAGTAATATAAAAACAAAAAGGCATGTCAATTTCCATATTCAATGCATGTATATGTTAAGTACAACCCATTTAATGTTGGTGACCATATATTAATGCCTATCTAGTTACTTGTACATGACATAAGGAGAGGAAGAGTAGAAATTCAATCGACGACTTGTGCTGCATATGTCTATATGCAAAACTATATGCTACCTCCCACAATGCACACATGACGATCGTTGTTACATAGCTTGGCCTTGATCTCTACCTACATAAAATGGAACTCCTAAACCCTTACCTAAAGATACTCCCGCTTCATTTGCATTTAGAACTTCAATTGTAGATTATGATACAGCTCTACCTCTGCCTCACTCTAACATCCTAGACCTTTCAAGACAATCTCTAAGCATATGATCAAAAGACCCATAGAAGTAGCATCCACCAATCAGTTTCCTACATTCACCCATACTACATATGATAATTTGTCATGCAATTATACAAATTACACATCTATGTTCAAGAACCTTAAATGCAATGGTGCAACTATCTTCATGCTTATCAAATGCACATATCTAATGATCACTTATGCAATGTATATGTTCATATAGGATTGCAAATGATTTATACAATGGGTGTGTTCATGTGAGAATACTAATGAATGAAGATAGGGATGTTACACTATATTTATAGTTGATAAAGCTAAAGATAACAACACATTCTTATTTAAACTAACATTATTGGTTATCATTCTTGCTTTTAAAATGGCTCAAACCCCTAAAATTAAAGTGCAATCTCAGTGGACTTTGCTAGCTCAAACCCCTACAACCTCTATGGACTTTACTAGCTTCTCCTGCCATTTCAAAGACTCTATACAAGAGCCAAAAAGAACAACTCACTACTATTAAGGAAGAAATAATGAATCTGATGAAGAGACTGATAAAGGAATTTGGGGAAAATGTGTCAGGACCCTTATGCTATAAGAATACCTGTTGCTACACACCTTTAAACTACTTGTGGAAGTCATTAATAATGCAAGGATAGAACTTGGTCAAAATGTTGACATTATATAAATTTCATATTCTTCTTCTGAACTTTAATAGGGAGTTATCATATTCAAGAAATTTTGGATACGTGGATTTTTTGGGTTGATGCTTTTTACTACCAGTGTTCATATGCACCTTTATAGTTTAAATGCTTTTGTTTTTTCCTTTAAGATTTTGATTCGCTATGGTGTTCATGATGTTTTTATGTGATGTTAGGTTTCTATTAGTTAATGAAATTTTCATTTTGTCATAAGAATTCTTTTACTCCAATCAATTTTATTATGTTGTAATTGAAATTGTTTGACTGTAATGGAAGGGGAAAAAAGAAGGAACATAGAAAAAAAAAATAAGATCATAAGCATATAACAAATTTAATTGAGATTTTAAAAAATACCTATCACTATTTAGTACTTTTGACGAATAAAAAGCATAAATCTAACTAATCAAATCATTCAACATCTAAAAAGAGACAGACCAATCATTAATCCAACAAGTAAAGCAACCTTCAATTCATTGACATATGATTTCTTAGATGGAGTCTCTTCATCTATTAAATCATCACTTGCATTTGGATGAAGCTTCAGAGAATATCTACTAACATCATGTACTGGAGGTATTGTAGTTAAAATAAGTTTTTAAGGCCTTTCATTTCTCTTCACAAAATACTAATGATTGGAAGCTTCAATAGCCTCATCTTTTAATTATATGACTTATGGGAACTCTTGCTCACACTAATGAATTTAGGTCCACATTCACACCATAAACTATAAATTCCAAGTTGAGTGCCTTCAAAAATAGCATAAAAGAGATAAAGATAACCTTTATTTCAATGTCATTTTATATATATATATATATATATATATATATATATATATATATATATATATATATATATATATTTTATCATTGATGCCTATTATGTTTGAATGATAATAAGATGATATAATATGACATAAAAAAGAGTACAATTAAAAGAAAGTAGAACGAATGTCTAAAGCTTCCTAATACCTTCTCTGAGGTGTATCCAAATTTTAAACTCAATATCTGAATACACTAACCAAAATTCTTTAATTAGTTTCAGTCACACTAGATGGCAATATTCTTCCTCTAGAGTTATACCAATGTATGACCCTATATTTCTTGAGCCCCAATGCTTGAAAGTAATGTCAAGATTGGAATTTATTATGGTTGCCAAAGTGATCCCACTTCGAACATTCATACTCAGCCAAGTGCACTTCATATACTTCAAACGGTCTATTACTAGTGAGGATAAAGATGCCTTTACCCTTCTAATAGCCCCTAGTAGATCGATGTAGTATGGATGAGATAAGGTTATGCTCACATAACCATTGTCTTCTTAAGAAGTGT
Source organism: Omphalea diandra (assembly GCA_949677035.1). NCBI lineage: Eukaryota > Viridiplantae > Streptophyta > Magnoliopsida > Malpighiales > Euphorbiaceae > Omphalea > Omphalea diandra. The sequence continues at coordinate 21,903 of CATIWR010048491.1, read as the reverse complement.
TGGTATGATAATAGGGCATCTAGAATATGAAAGGTGGTGGGTTTCCTAGTTCTTAAGCGATGATGTTTCAAATTCTGAGATTGTGATGGGCTGGCAAATAATATGCTCTTCCCTACTACCAATAGCTTTGAAAGTAGAGAATAAAATAATATTGAAATAAAAGCCTCTGTTAATAAAGATGTAACTAATATAACATTTATTTATTTCACTTTACATATATAGGGGCAATTATGATTTTAACATTCTACACACATCAGTTTTGATGAATATAATGACATGCTCAATTGCTCTTGTTATTTTCCCTATACTCTAATTGATTATGGTATATTCCTTATTATGACATTAAGAGATATGTTTATAGTAGTGGTCATGGCCTTCTTAACCTTTTTACTAAACCTGATTTTATCAATATAGTTTTTAAAACTACCACTTTTCATTAAGGGACTTAATTTTTTTTCCTCTATACACTTGTATATCTCCTTCATAGAGGGAAGGTCACCCAATAAGTGAGATATGGATTCCTAGTAAATAGAGTTAAGATGCAAGGTATAAATGATCATATATGTTGAGCCTCGACTTGCCTTATAGTTTGGTAAGAGATTGGCATTCATCCCTCTTCATTCAAATATTAGTTCCCTATCTCAAATCTTTTAGTGAAAATTCCTCTTGATGTGTAATAATACTAGGTCAAATGTCTTATTACCTTATAAAAGTGACAACTTTGGATAGGTTTTCTTTTGGTCACTTAATGTTTTATCTCTAAGGAGTTTAACTCTTCTATCTATCATCCAATCATCCAACATAACATGCACCTTATTCATAGTATAAGGGAAGGGTGAGGGTTCATCACCCTCTTATCTATAGGTGTTTCTATCCTCAAGTCTGGTCCTTTTACCTCAATTGTACTTCTTTCCTTATATAAAGTTGACAATGGCCTCTTTTCTTGGAAAATGACTTCTTTCAAATTTTCTTTACATATTAGTATTGCTTGTCCTCCTTGTATCCTCCACCAACAAAGCAAAAGTGGTGTCTTTCAAATTTTCCAAATGAATATGATACTTCTTAAACATCTTTTATATGCAAATCTTTATGGTTTCCTTTTCATAAAACTGCTTTGGATATTTAGAGTTCACTTATGAATGCATTCAGTACAATCCATAAGGCCCTTTTTAGTCTTTTAGACAAAAATGTTCTAGAAATAGCTTGCACATGATGCCTTATGACTTTATGGAGCTTATGGCAAGGTTGACATAACACGTGTGTTTTATTAATAAGGGATTTTGAAAACTCCATAAGCTTCATAAAGGGCATATACTTGCAAATTTTCTACAAATTTCATGATATGTTCTTTAAAATTTCCTTTGGTCTTATTAAATAGAACAAAGGTCTTATTAAATAGAAAAAACTTTAGGCTTATATAGTCTTTAAGAAATGGCTTAGTTGTAACATGAGAAGGGTAAGGGAACTTGAGGTCATAATTGGGTAAAAAGTCTATCTTTGTTTCCATTTTCAAGTACTTTTATAGTTTATCTAAAAAGATATATATGGGACTAAAGCATTCTTAGGGGAAAACTCGAAATAGTTCCCTTTTTTCACTTATGGCTATGTTAGAAGGATTATCTAGGCTTCCTCACTCGCATTTTGTGGTTGGTTATTAAGATCTTGATTTTGGCCCCCCCCCTAAGGAAGCTTTTTTATCCAATTCTTAATTCCCATCAAGCTCATGGGGTTGTCAGCTAAAGGAAGGTTGTTGGCTTAGAGAAAGCCAAAGGGACCTACTAAAAGGAGGAGGATACAATAACTCAAAATTAGAGAAAGAAGGTTTAAACCTTTTAGTAGCGATGATGGCTTTTGGTGTGACATTAGATTGCAATTATGAAACTTGAAGAATTTTGTCTTATGGGGTTTGCATATTTTATTGATCATCTTGGAAGGCCTTAAGGATAACCACCACAATGTGTGGTGGATCTTACACATAAGCTTTGGTATTGTCTTGAGAATCATCCATATTGGAATCTTACTCATGAAAACTAATGGGGACTTGTCCACTCTTCCTAGTAATGGACTTGAATGTGATCACTCCTTCCTTAGTAGAGTCATTAAAAATGTAAATGATGAGGGTTCTTTGATGTAGGTAAAGGAAAGAGTTAGTGTCACACTCTTATCTTGAATGAGTGATATCTTAGTGATAGAGGGAATGGAGGAGGAATAAGTATGATTAACTTCATATGCACTAGGATGAACCACTAAGAAAGGTAAGGTGTTGTGAGGTAAGGTGATGGAGGTAGAAGTGGTAAAGTAAGGTAAATGGAGTAGGGTAGTTAAGGAGTAAGCAAGAAAATTAAATGTTCTTAGAGATAATATTCAATGATAAGATGTCTTTGTGAAATGTGTCTTATGCCTTTTTGGGAGATAGTAAATTAGATATTTATAAAGGCTTGAGATAACATCCAAGTCATTGATTTTAAGTCAAATTTCATTCAACTAAGTAATGAGTTGAAGTAAGAAGAGTTATAAGCTTTGAGGATTATGAGTATAGTTGTTCAATCAATTTGATAGACCCTATTACAAAAATCACTAAATTAAACTGTCCAATATTATTACTTACCCTCTGTCTTGCAAATTACAATAAGATTATTGTAAGGTATAATTAGAAATATTTAACTATTTATCAGAGACTTTGGAAGGCTATAAAGCATACTTTTTAGGATTCTAATAATGAAATACACACACATGCACGCACGCACATACACATATATAATACAAATAAGGGTAAATTTTTAAATTGACTAATATATCTTTAGTTTGAGGTTAGTTTATGTATTAGTCAAAAATAAAATTTTAGAACTCCTACTATTATGATCATATATAAAAAGAAATTTTGCTTTTTTCACAGGGACGAAAGGAAAACTGGAACTTCAACTATTATGATAATATAGGCCACAAATCATATATAAAAAAAAATTTTCAATGGAACTCCTATTATTAGTTGAGGTCTGTACAACCCACAAGGATGGTTGTACATACTACATGAAGTTTGTATATACCTCCAAACTGGATTTTTGAAAATAGAAAAAGAAAGAAGAAATAGGGAAAGAAGAAAAAGGGGGGAGGGACTTGGGATGCTCTTAATGATTTTATTGCCCTCAAAGGCTCACAAATTTGATTTTTACTTCAAGAATGTTATGGAATGTCCAAGAATGCAAGAGAATAACCTTGTTCTATATTGGATAAGGTTTGAATGAGTTAAGGTTATGGATATTCTGGACTAAGGATTGTTTACAAAGAAATTTCAGTAGAGTTTCCCTAAAGTTATTTAAGCCTCTCTTCCCTCTTCAAATGGAGGGGGGGAAGGGGATTTATAGAGGAAGAAGGGTGTACCAAAGCATGAAATGGTTTTAGTTGCATGTTGTTCGTATCCAATCACATAAGAGACTATGAAAGTTCTACAATTAAGGTTTGTAAGAGGTCTGCACAGCCAAGAGATGGGTTGTATAACCCACTTATAAGATTGTACAACCTTAAGGTTTAAAAGGAGGACCGGTTCCAAAACCTTTCCAAGGTTAGGGTTTTGGTCATGGTTGTATTGCTATGTGTCTGGCTATACAAACATGATTAGTGGGTTGTACAACCCTCTAAACAAAACTAGCAACTTTTGGGTTTGCAGTATTGTAGGCTTAGACTTGGTCTTTGGAGTTTGGACTTGGTCTTTGGTCTTTGTTCTAAAGTTTCCTAAAGCCTTGCTTTTCTTTCCTTTGCAATTCCTCTTACATTCTAGGAAATAATTATAGTGATTTTTATTATCAGGCTTGCATCTTGAAGCCCAAAATCTGATGTTCACAATTATTAATTTTAATCTCAAAATTAGTTACTTGTCATTTTATTAAATAATTGTGTATAACAAAGTCGCATGTCATTGTTTTATACTGTGTTGCAGAAATTGTCGTATCAAAAAAATTTTAAATAGAAAATTGAAAAATTAATTGTTTTATAAAAAGAGGTCTTCTAAATAAGAAATTAAAAAGAAATAAATCATAAAAATTTTAAGCATAAAGCTAAGATCATATAACAAAAAAATTTTGAACATAAAATTAGAAAAATCTAAAAAATGAAAATTATAAATAACTTTTAAATAAAAATTAGAAAATCTAAAAAATAATAATTTTAAATAGAAAGTTTATATTTAAATTAATGTCATTGATTGTTCAAAATTCTAAATATATAAAGGTTAGTGGCAATGTAATAACTTAATCAATAATTATTTTGTTTAATTTTAACAAATTTTCTCTAAAAATAATGCTAAATAAGATTTAAGGTATGAATAAATATATAATCATTTGCTATAATGATCTCACATATGTATATATATAATTTATAATTATCTATTAATTTTATTTTTCATTATAAAATCCTTAATATTATTTGTTTGATTGATTATCAAAAATTATTTTATTCAAATTTAATAATTTTCTTGAAATTATAACACAAAATTAAAAATATGAATCAATAAATAATCTTTTTTATACTTGCCTCTCTATGTAATTACAAATTTTAAGAAATTTATTTTTCTTATATTATTTATTTAATAATAATTTTTAATAAAATAATAATTAATTATTCAATTAATTAACTAATTATTTAATCAAAAATAAATATTAAATTATTTAAAATTTATTATTATAATTATTTCAAACAATGCACCAGTTTACAATCTAAGACCTCTTAAACGTTTTTTATCAATAAACCATGACCTCATCGACTACATTTAGAACAAATTTCTGCCATTTAGAACATCAAATGTGCAACCTAAGATCTCAATTTAAAAAAAAAAAAAAAATTGCAAACACAAGAAGATAATGGTAATTCTAATAATGTCCTTCAATGAAAGATTTCTGAAGAATCACCTCCATGTACTAAAAGAAAATAATTATCTTTGTTGAGAGTTTTGGGGAAAAAAAAAAAAAGACAACTTAAAGTTGCCGTCCATACAGCACATAATATCAAAGAAAAATCACAATGGTGAAGGAACAAGACTCCAAGTCTCATCTGCTGCTGCAAGTTGGTCCAAACAGCCTCTCAAATGAAGGCAGCATTAGTTCACTTTTCTTTGCTATGTTCATTTTATTGGTACAGATGCTATGATCGTGATTGTGATCAGCTTCCTCTGCCTAAATCAAATTAAAATTGTTCTATAAATCTGCCTAAATCAAATTAAAATCGCTATACTTCACATACAAATCAAATTAAAATCGCTATACTTCACATACAATTACACCGTGACGTAAAGGACTAAACAAAACTCAAGACCATGCCTCAACATGGTATCTACCATCCTTTTCCAACCTTCTGAGTTGCATCCCAGCAGTTTCCTTCGAAACTCCAGCCTCCTTGGATATAATTTCCTCAAATGCCAACATAACATCTGAAGGCATTTTGGTTGAAGACCCTGCAATATAGATAGAAGCCCCCTCTAACAACAAATCCCAAATCCTCTGGCTATGTTCTCGCATTTTATGCTGAACATAAACCTTTAGTGGTTGGTCTCTTGAAAAGGCAACATAAAAACCTCCACCCCTTCCTTCTGAAAGAACCCCACTGTTTTGTGCATGAGACAACCAAAAATCTCGATATAAAAAGTCATTGTCCTCGTTTCGGCAACCAAAGAAGAACATAATAGGAGCAGCTCTATCAGACACATCTTGTATGGATCTTTCCTCCACAAATCCATGAAAAGGGGCACATCCTGTTCCGGGCCCAACAAGTATAAGGGGAAGTGATGGTGGTGGGGGAGGAAGGGAACCTTTGTGAAACCATGCTGGAATACATAAACCTGCCAGCAACAAATACACGTGAGGTGATAAACAAATTTATCAACTTACTACACATTTTAAATTTCGATTGCACAATTTTTACTGTACTTTGTTGTGGATCAAGTTTAGCAAGCCACATGGAGCAGAGACCAGTCCGCTTCCTTTTAAAAGGTGATGACCACGACACTACATTCACTGTCAAGTGCACTTGATTGGGGTGAGCTAAAGGGGAAGAAGAAATGGAGAAAGCCCTTGTTTTCAATGGAGGAACCAGCTGCACCAGCCACTCAAAAGGCATTTGCACAGAAGGGAAATCTTCTAATACCTGCATAATAAAAGTACAAATCAATCCTCCAGAGGAGCAAGTACATTCCTCTGGACATGTACAAGATACAGCATATTAACATTCTTAGAATTATTCAAATAAAGCAGCTAGAACCTAACAAAATAGATAAAATTCCAGAGTCCGCATCCTCTCCAAGATGACGAACAGTTACAAAAGGACAAAATAGATCATGGCGGGCAGCTTTGTCCCCACCACTGCATGGGACCAGTAAATGCTGAAGTTAATAAGACAAACCAGAAAGTACTTGCATTGTTGGTATATTAAGTTGTTTACCCTTTCATAAGTCAATGCATAGGTTTCCATAAATAACCTATATGAGCATATTAGAACACATAATAATCACGTTTTAGTTGTGCACCTCAAAGGACAAATGAGAAGTATAATGCAACTTCTAGCAGCAATGAAATTATAATCGAAAGATATGAAAACAAAGCATAACCTTAAAACTTGGTCCAGTAAATTAGATAGAAATATATTGATATTTACAAGAAATTGGACCTCAAAGAAAGATTCTTATCAACTGCTGCACAGTGCACAAAATGACAAAAATGCATCAATCACGTTTAGTTGAACTAACCTCCAGAACAGTTCTTTGCTCCTTCTGGTTGTATTGGTAAAGATCATCTCTTCCTTCAGGCGATGCAAAATACTGAAGTCTCTCTTTTTCATATTCAGCTGTGGCAAAAAAACTCATAACCTGGAAAAAAAAAATTACATTATCAGCATGGAAACAAGGTCAGCAACACAAAGACACTGCAAAAGAACAAACATAAAGATAAACTATCATAGAGCCTGATTTTGATATGAAGTACAAGATCTCCTTGTAGGTGACAGTTGGTAGTAGCGAATACAGTGACAACACAAATCATCAAAAACTTACCAGGCAAGGCTGAGGAATTGTGCATGATAAAGTAATGCATTTTCTTTATAATAGAAGGGTGCTTCACTATGTCAACACTAAAAAAGAGGACAAAATAACTGCCTATTCAAAAATCCAAAATAATTAAACAGAAATTGGATTTTGAGTAAATTCTTTTATGCCAGAGGCTTGATATAGTCTTTCAAAATAGAAATGTTTCCATCACATGTAGAGAACAAAATCAAACACAAACAACACTCATCTCATTCTCAGACAAAAGACAAGGTTATTCTGGCTGACAGATAATGTTAATGTGAAAATGCCAGAAATCAAATCAGTGTCCTAAAAAATTAGATTTTCCGCAATACAACCAGCCAGACCGAGTAGAGTTATCATTACCAATCAATCAAATTACTTAACAAAATTTCAAAAATGATAGCAGAAAACTATTTCCATGTCGCAAGACAAATGCAGCTAAAACATATGAATCAATTAAGGAGTTTAGCACTTGTTGCTTAATAAAGTTTATTAGAAGAATACAAAACATACAGGATTCTTGCCTCAAAGAAATAGCGTCTAGGAGAAGCTGATCCAATATCCATTGTCAATTCCACAAAAGTTTTTAGTTTGATAGGGACATTCTGGGAATTGCTAGGAGTATTCTCGGCCGCTGAAGGGTGCACCTGATATGAGATGCACTGTTCATCATTGGAACAAAAAGGGAAGATATGATAAATAGACATTAAATGCTAGGCACTTGCCTTTCAGAGTAGTAGAGCGCATAGCAGCCGGCTAACAAATTTCAAACTTAACAAGTTCAAGTTTTACAAGCTACACTAGCCAATATGGTCCTTAGGCACATATATTTAAAGATGGAGGTCCCAGTTCGTTATAGTAGACGTATGCTTGAAGAAGAGTAAGATGATTCAAGTTCAACATGTTCACTACAGACTTCTTTTGAAATTTTATTAATTTCATCATCAAATTCACAGCATTCTCTACATTAGGCCTCTACAAATTGAGAGAATACCAACACTTGAGAGGCATTAAGAATGCAAGATATCTATGGTTGCAAGCTACAAATTTATCACACGCTCACTTAGCAAAGCATTATGACCAAACCACTTTCATATAGACCACAACCATCCACTGAACAATCAGTAAAATCTGCAGAGACAAGCAATAATAGGACAAAATCTTAAAATCTAGCCATCAGCACTAAAATAAACACTGTACAAGGTAGGGTCAATGCAAAATCAATTGATACATGAGAAGGCCAAACCGTGATGTATGATTCAGGGTCCAAATTACAATGCTTAATAAAAGCATTCACTTGAGCAGGATTTTGACCAGGGAGAACTTCGAGGATATCACCAACTTCATATTTGATTTCCTGTACAAAAAGTGAAACAAGCTATGTAAGAAAATACCAAATTTAAGCCATTCAATATAAAATGATAACCGGAATGTAAAAAAAATGCCTTACAGAAGAAACAAATTCAAATTCAAAATGGCGCACATCTTTTCCACTGTCTGCTCTAGTCAATGATTGATTCTTGACCTATGTAGGCAAATTCAAATTAATCAAAAATAAAAGGAAGTATCATTTGGTAGTTAGAGGAGTAAACAATAAAGCAATTAAGAAACACCTAGATACAGTTTTCCACATCCAACTAGAAAAAAAACAGAAGCCACTCGACCTAATAAAGACAAAACCATTCTTTGAGATTTTTATGACTATTCAATTCTTTCGATCATAAATGTCAGTTAAGTTTACAATTATTGCCTCCATTAATGTTCAAATTGCCATTAATATATGAATATAAGTACTAAGCACGAGTTATGATTTATTAAGTATTCATTGTGTTAATAAGAGTCAATGTAGTATGAACTCCACCTCCCGAAACATACATGATTTGGCATTTGAAAGACTAATTAACAATAGTCTATCTGATTTGATAGCCATGTATGCTCCAGAAAGTGAAATTTGTGCCTCTCCTTCTCATTGCAATCCATAAATCTAGTTCAGTATCCAAACCATGTCTAAAAACACAATCATAACACACTAATCAAAGCATGTGATACCAATTGAAAAAAAAAATAGAAGAATAGAATATCATTGTGAAATTTCAATTTTTTTTAATTCTGAGATAATTACGACAACATTTCCAACCATTCATAATTCACAAAGGACCCAAAGGTTAACCATGCATTAGAATTGAAATACAATTTTGAAAAAAGAAAAAGAAAAGGTCAACAATTCCTTTCCATATATGTATATATGAACATTTGCATTTCACATAACAACATCGACATCTATCCACATATTCTTCCACTTTCATTTCCATTAAAAAATAAAAATAAACATAAAGAAAACCAGAAATACAACTAATTGGACTATATATTAACTGAAAGTTGGAGCAATTTCTATTAAGACGTGATAATCCTTTGGGATATACCATAAAGATGGTAAAATACCATTTTGAGAAAGCAATCAGGCTTATACTTGTCATGAGAAAACTTTCCAGGTGACATTGAACGAGCCCTCTCGATTTGCATTTGAATATATTTTAAACCTGAGACAACCACAAGAAAATTGAAAATGAAAGATCCATTATCTACAAATAGACCCAACAAATTATATTAATTCAATGATGATTTTTGCTACAAGAATAAGCAAGACAAGTATAACAGAAATGACATAGTGGCGAGACAGTCACAAAGGATTTAGTATCACTAGTAAATAGACCTTATTTAAAATGCAGCTATGAACTGGGCAGAGGTGCAAAACAGAGGGAAAAGATCTATTATGTACAGTTCGAACAAGATCAGAATTGACACTAAGTTGGGTTGTCAATGACACTCGTTCCATATCAAACTGAATTAGGAAACATTTTTGCACATCATAAATTTAGCTGACTCATATGGCCATTTGATCTCTCATTGACTTATGGGTTATCCAGTATAAATGCATACTCATTAACTCTGTTTGGTAGAGATGAAAAGATTGTTATCTAGTGTAATCATGCTATGTAACAGACTAAAAAATTAAAAAGAAAAGGATACATGGTTATTACACATTGAACCGATACAGTAAGTGGACATTGTAGGTTTCTCAAACATCGAAATCAATAATTCCAAAGGTCAAAAGATAAGATGGAACCAGTTGCATAACTATTTGTGAATTTGTGATGCAAACAATGTGGTCACATTGCATAGGGCCTTTGCCTAGGCAATAAGACAGTTTGGAAGAGTCATGTGTATCACTTAAAATTTGATTCAGGTCCCATTTTTCTTTGGAAGAGCAAATGGTCTGATTCATTTACTTAAAAAAAAAAATTATCAATGTCTGATATATTATTTGGAATTTTGGTTGAATTACCTGCAACAGTAGATAGTTGTGAGTCCACCCTCTCAGTTTCATGATATGTTATTTGGAATTTTGGTTGATCAACCAATTTTGATTCTGAAATCACAAAATCTGGACCATTTGGGAAGATCTTTGGATTTATGGTATACAGTGTATGCCACAAGGATGACATCCAAGGATCCAATGCACCTTCATACCTGGAAATGAAAATCAATGTTTTTAGCGACATACTTTTATCCTAAATTCAATGCCATATTTATCGGCAAAAGCCAGCTTTTCTTCTTAGTTGTTGAGTTGTATTATTATTGTACCCTGAAGGGTGCTGATCATCTCCCAAACCTCTTTCAACAATAGCTGTTGCGCCAAGATCTGAAAGTCTTCTGTCAAGCTTCTTTGCCACAAACTGCAACCATCACAGCATGAAAAAGAGATCACTTTTAAAAATAAAGAAAAAGAAAAAAGAAACAACATTATTTCAATATTGACAGCCAAATAATTTCATAGAATACAATGTTTGCAACAAATGATTGAAGGTCTAATCGAGAGATGTCAACACCTTAAATGATGTTAAATTGATGTAAGGATTATCAACTAGGTTTCAAGTTAGAATAATACATATACTATTAGGATTCCAGATGGTATAAAATCAGAAGAACCTCGAAGTGAGCCAAAATCCTGATCTTTAAGACAATGAATATTGCAATGAAAATATCATACGCACCAATTTGGAAATTCACCACTAAAAACAGATAAACCATTATTGTTGAAGCATAACAGTGACCATTCCATGAGTTTAGAGACAATAAAATAGAATGATAAAAAGACTAAATATGAGCAAAAAATGAATTTAGGAAAACAATGTATACAATACTTATAATGAAATTAATGTCTTCTTAGAATTTGTGGCTGCATTTTTTAGATATGTTAAAAAGAATCAAAAAGGAAAAGATGGACTTGTCCATAAAAGAAATTATCTTTAAGATCACAATCCAATGCCATTTAGAATCTGTTCCCCATAACATTATCTTTTCCTATAAAATAGTCTCCAACTGACCACAAGATGCCTCCTCCCCCAATATGATTGTTTCATTTTCTTTGAAGCCAGGCGAACACAACATCATATAGGATCAGTTTCATTACTTATTTAAATTCCAAATACATGATACAGCTAGGACAAGTGCAACGTTAACTTTCTAAGACAGGTTATTCAACATTTTATAACATTAACTTTCTAAGACAGGTTATTCGACATTTTATCCTCAATACATCTATAGGTACCAGAATTAAGTAACTACATGCAAGCATGGTTATGACCTGAAAGCAAAGCTAACACAAAAACATATGTAAAAGATTTCCAAGAAGTGACTGAAGTTCAAAGGTCAATTCCGTAATTTGGTTGATAATAATAGCAGAGAATTAAAGATGCAATGACTAATAAAATTGATGATATTGCATCCACTATCATTGTTTTTCTCCTACAAAGTAAAACCTAGAGATGAATTACATTATATTTTTGGTAACCAGAATCACCCAACCCGAAAACAGCATAATGAACTCGTTCCAGCCAACGCTTACTAAGATTTTTCTGCAGAAGAAACCTCCAAAAACCCTACATACAGAGAAGGGAAATTCAGGAAGAATATAGGATGAAAAAGAGACCTTTGCATCCATTCCCAAAATAATCAAATAAATAAAAAGTGTAATGAATTACCAACCTTCATGGAATCTGGCGCATCTCCCTGGCCTGTGGTAGAAACAACAAAAATTACAGTGTCTTGTTGAGGTAAACAACTCTGAGATATTATAAAATTAAAATCGTAGTAAGCATTGTCTTCAAGGCAATATTTATCATAGCTGAAATAATTGATAAACTAAGGCCATTAATATGATTGAGACACCAATTGCCGCATGCAATTCATTTATTTTCCTGTAAGAACATATAAATTCTTTCAATTTGCTGAAAACAGAATATTGACATTTCATTGGAGTTCCATCACTATCTCAAATCCCCTTCTACAAACATCATAGTATTCATATTACAACATTTTCAAATGCAAAATCCTATACAGGATTTTAGTTCTTCTCACCTTTCCAAAAAACATAATGAATAAACTTATGACAACGTACTTACCGCATCGAATTCGTCCATGGAACGAAGAGTGACAGGGCAGCCTCTACGCTCAGCCTCTCGGCCAATACGCTCTGCTGCGTCCATTGCATTTCCGGTTTGAGTGGCGTATAATACTATCAGATTGCTAGTTTTCCCCGCCATCCTCGCGGTGATGGTTTACCGGTGAAACTGGTGCTGGGGTCAAGGTTAGGGTTTGATGTTTAATGGCGCAGTAGTTCTTTTAAAACCTTTAATTAAGGCCAAATTAAATGTTTTTTTTTTGGGCTAATTGAGACAAATATTTTAATTTATCCGCTTGTTGCTGCAATTTTCTTCTTCAGTGTGTTCAGAAAAATTTATCAGCAAAAAATATTTTTCTTATTAAAAAAAAAATTAAACCATTTTTTAAGAAAATGACTTTTTATTTTTAAAATAACTTTTTATTTTTAAAATAAGAAGTCATTTTCTTGATTTTAACAAATTCATTCAAATAAAAAATAAATCGTATAAATCTATTTATTTATTATCATTGGTTATCTTTAACTACCAATACCATCACGGACCATCATTGACCAACATAGTCATTGACTAGAGATGAGACCTACAAAAACATTTTCATTTTTAATATATTTTTTTTATATTAAATAATAAATAGTATAAATATAAAATATTTATAGTTTAAATTTTATTATAATCATATTAATCAAAAGAAACTAATATTTCTTATAATGTGTTTCATATATCAAAAAATATATTAAAAAATATTTTTCTCAGATAAGTTATTTTTCGTAAAATAAACGGAGTCAATACAATATTGTCTATGAGAATGGGGCTTTCTCCCACATACTTAATCCAAATTAATGGGGGAAAAACACTTTTTAAAACAAAAAAAAAAGTCCTAGTAGATTTTTTTTGGAGCAAAATTTTTCTTAAATCTAAATAATCTCTTATCTTTTTTATCTCTCTTTTGAAAGTTATTAAAAATTAAATATTGAAATATAAATAACTCCAAAAATTATTGCAAGTGGTTAAGGAGAGTTTGCTTATTCCTTATTTGCCTTGACCCTTTTGACAAGAGTCTAGAATATACAGCTATATGCAATGATGTAAAGGTTTTGAATTTGATATGTGATAATTGTGACAGAAATGCTATCAATATAATATAATATTATAGAATAAACAGAAAGATACTTTTCTTATTAGCAAGATGAAAGATGGATGTTAAGTGTCAATAAGAGGTAAGAACCTCTAATTATGTAATTGCCTTACGCTTAATTAAAGTAAGCTTTCCTATGGTAAGCTTTTCTATATGGAAATAACATTAGTAATCCTTGTGGATCTTCACACTAATGACTCTTGTAATTAAAGGTCAACTTCTATTTATTAAGGAAATGACCGTTAGACGTTGGGGCTTGATTTGCTATGCTCAATTTAGTTAGTATTGGAATGTAATTTTATTTATTAACGAGAGTGACCATTAGACATTATATTTGGTTTGCTATACTTGATTCTGCTTGTATTGACATTTAGTTTGGTTAAATAAGTTTTGCTTGGTTGTTATTAGCCTGTCCCCACTCCCGGGGCATACCAAGTGTTTATGCTTAAATATCTTTGTTTACTAGAATACGGGTCAATTACTCCATTTTCCTATGATATTGGGACACGTATTATTCATGAAGTTGTTGCCCTTCATTTTTCACCTCCTCCTATTCACATGTACCAATTAATGTATATGACACGTCAATTTTTTGGTTTTTAATGGCCATGTATAGGTTTTCTTCTATACCTTCTTTCATTTGCTTCTTCGTCTTCGTCTTGCTTTCTTTTCTCTATCTTCTCTTTGTTTTTTTTTTTTTTCTACATCTACTTTTTTAAAGATTTTGAGAAATTGCCAATGAGTTTTTCTTTTCAAACTTTAGCCATTTGATATGGAGACCACCTCTTTCTTTTCCTCTTCTACCATCGCATGTGCCATCATCATAGACACGAAGCTAAAGAAAGTGTTGGTATTAGATCCATTCGCAACTGCATTCCCTCAACCTAATTGTCGTGAGGGATAAGTATGGCATCCTTGCAAAGTTTGAGCCGTTGGAATTGCCTTGGGATTTTAGGGTGATAGATGATCCTAGTGAGAACTCCCTAGTCATTTATGAGAAGTTTTCAAAGTTTGGTTTGAAATTTCTGTTAATAGGTTTCATATCCTAATTCTTCAATTTTTAGATTGATCATCATCAATGTTATCACCCTTCTGCATAACTTTGTTTCGATCTTTAATATTGAGCTTATTAAAGGAATTTGTAATATCATCAATATATTTTTTGAAGCTTAAGGAAGAGAGGTTAAACTCATAAAAAAAATGACATGCATAGATCCCTTTATAGCAAGAGTTCTCTTGTTGAATACTCTATAACCCTTGAGAGACTTAAATTAGCCTAGAAAAATTCTTTCATCCACTTTAATGTTAAATTTTGTAAAGTTGACTTTAGTGTTTAGTATAAAATACTTGCAACCAAATACTCTAAAATATGTAGTTTTCAATTTTCTTTGTTCCATAATTCATAAGGAATTTTCTTTAAAATATTTCTCACTATAACTATATTTAAAATATAGCAAAAAAATATTTGTGGCTTCTTATTTTGATAAATTATACTCATTTAATATAGTTATTGTCATTTCTTGCAAAGTTTTATTTTTTCTTTCTATAATACTATTTTACTAAAAAATTTTAAGAGTAAAGAAATTTTGAGAATTTTTATGTTCATCATAAAATGTTTGATATCTTTTTAATTTTTGTAACTTTCAAATCCTTTTCATTTTGAATTATTTTTGTAAAAGATTTGAAGGCATAAAATAAGAATCCTTATGAGCGAGGAATATAATCCAATTAAACCTTGAAAGATCATCAACTATCATATATTCATAATACATGGCACATACTAACTACCTTAGTCAAACCAAATAGATCCACGAGCAATAATTAAAGAAAAGTAATGGAGTTATCATGTTCTTTGATTTAAAGGAAAACTTGACTTGTATATCTCTTTGACTTACTTTACAATTCTTGTCATAAGTGAATTTTATCTTGGAAAATCTTTCCACAAGCTTTTTATTCCTTAAGGAATCAATCAAGAGTTTAAAAGTCCTTCCACATGCCACTTCATTCCCATCATTGGAGATTTCACTGTCCAATAACTTTTGTTATCCCATGTGGGCTTTAAAGCTTCCTTCTTCTTTTTTTGATGCTTCTTAAAATATTGCCTATGTTTTTTTGGTAGTGTATTTTGAGATAACCTAATTCATTACACCTATATCATATTATCTAATTTTCTAAAAGGATTCACTCCTTTTCAAGCCTTTCTTGTACTTCCCTTTCTTTCCATTTATGAGAAATTTCACTTGATTTGTGATAAGTGCCAATTGGTCATCAAGCTTTCACTCTCAATATAACTAGATGGAGTAGAAAAGGCTTTTTTTCTTGATCTTTAGTTTTCAAAGCCATGTCCTCCTTGTTCTTTTAGAATGTATCTTTATTGGGATTTTTCAATATGATTTCATGAGCTAGTAGCTTCCCCAATAGTTCATCTAGCGAGAGAGTGTTCATCTTTTTGGCTTTCTCTATAACTATTTTTCTTGCATTTTTACTTCTCTTTGGTAAGCTTATGAGAATCATTACTACCATGTCCCCATTTGAATATGTCTTTCCTAAAGCCTTCAATGATCCCACAATATCAATGAAGCGGTTGTACATTTAAGTGATGGACTTATTTATCTTCTTCATAAAGATTTTGCACTTATAAGTATGAATTTGAATATTTTTCTTTTTTATTTTACTTACACCTTCATGTTAGGTTTGAAGAGTATCTCAATTTTTTTTTACTGAAGTACACATCCTATTTGGCATAGTGTGACTTGCAGATGGCTTAAAAAAGGACATAAATAGCTCTTCTATTTTTCATGTTGACTTTCTTCTTTATAGATGTCCACTCATGTTTGTTTTTGGATGTTATTATATCTCCAACTTTCTTAGTAGGAACCTCTCTTCCATATTCAAATATATCCCATATGTTCATTTTTTTCATTATTAAAAAAGATCTTCATATGGATTTTCTAGTAGGAATAATCATAATATTTAAAGAAATGAGTCTTTGAATTGATTGAGATTGATTTATTATGATCTTTGCCATTTTACAATTGAACCTTCAAAAAAAAAATTAAGGCTTAGATACCATGTATTGTCCTATATGAGCCTTAGAGGAAAGTAAATATGGCGATAATAAATTTTGTAAAATTAAAATACTCAATCAAATATAAAGAAATAAGGGGAAAATAATGAGATTGACACAAGCAACTTATATAAATATGACAAACAACTTCTCTGCTTCTCTCCTTTAATGTCTCTACTAGAGTTGTATCCTATAAATAACTTATATGTATTACTTAAACCTTACAATCCTAATATTATAAGCCATTAGGGTCCTAAGTTTCTTTCAAGTGTAACTCAAACCTTTCTCAACTTGTTTACTTGTACAAGCCTTTCCATAATCAAAAGTTCTCATGAAAACCTAACATATATTCCTTACACAAATATTATAAGAATTATGTATGGAAATACACACTCACTAAAAGAATACAATTTAAACCCTTATATAAAGATTAATCCAATAAGTTTATGTTGGCCCTAGGCACCAAGAAAGGGGGTTGAATTGGTGTATAAAAAATTAAAACAAGAAGTTAGGGAAAAGAATAAGTAGAATGAAGACACAAGATTTATAGTGGTTCGGGTATAATTGACCCTACATCCACTCTCCAATTCTTAAAAATTGGGTGTTCCATTATCTTTCAATGGTGTTTTCAAGCTTACACCAAACTTTTACACTTGTATTTTGAAGGCTCACATAACAACCTTTACACTTGTGTTTTTGAGGCTCACACAACAATCTTTATACTTGTGTTTTAACAGGCTTACACAATAACCTCTCTTAGTGTTTTGACAGGCTCACACTACAACCTTTACAAATGGTGTTTATGCTCACACCAAATAATGTCTAAAAGAATAGAAAAGATTTAGTAGCAAAATTGTAAGAGTTTGGTTACAAAGTTATTAATTCTCTTGCATTTACATCTGTTTGGTGAGGTATTTGTAGTCTCTACCTACCAAAGAGACGTTGCAAGAAAACTGGAACAAAATCTTCAAGGTGTGCTAGATAGATTTTGGCATTAAATGTTTGACAGTATTAATTCGTGGTCGCTACTACTTATTAGCAGTCGCGAAATCCAAATTTCATATGAAAAACCCCATTTGTGTCTAACGGCTAGTCCACGTGGCAGCTTCTCATTACTTCACCAGGAAAATATAGTCGTTTCCTTTCACCAGCTCTCAAAAGTAATGGTCGTGATTTTTCTTGTACAGGTCACAACTGAGAACGTGAATTCGTCTGCAAAAAATGCTCATCTTTTTCTTCAAGATTAGCGGTCGCTACCCATAAGTTGCCATTGTGATTTTTATCTTCCAACAGTTACCTGGGACACTTGTCAAGCTGTGGTTATGGATTTGATTCCCTTTTGAGTTACTTCAAAATTCGTGATCGCGACTAAGAAATGACTTATGTCGTGAATTTGTCCATGACTTTGGCTTTCCTTTCTTTGAATTGGTCGCGGTAGAGAAGTGGCCCGCGAATACATCTGTCCATTTTGTCAACCTGTCTTGGTCTAGTTCGCAATCGCAATTTATCAAGTTGCGGTCATGAATTAGGAGGCACTAGCTTACTTTGGAGATTTTTAATTCCATCCAACTTTCAATGTAAAGACTAACTAAAAACTGCAAAACAACACTTAATTTTGAAACATTAGAATTGATCAATCCCCTTTGTCAAGACCGAAAGAGGTCTAAGACTGAGGGTTAACCACCTTAGTCCAACAATCTCACCCTTTTTTATTTTGATAACATAGATTGATCCTAAGTGAAAAATAATACAAAGAATTTGAAGTTAGAGTATAATATGAATGAATGCTTAAGAAGAAACTTCTAAGTTTGGCATTCAATCAATCAAAGTGAAATTTCTAAAAAGCTAAGTATGATGCTCCCTATTAACATATGTTATAATTTCCAAGTTAATATTCCCTTTTAAACTACAATACTTACTATCTCTCCCCTTTTGGTAAGATAAAAAAGAGGGTATAAGAGGGAAATGAGAAACAATTATAAGCATACATAGGGAGTAAAAGAAGAATACTTTTATAAAAGTAAAATGCATCAAACACATAAGACAATGTATTGCAAGGAAACAACTTTTTATTTATATAACTGTGGATCATAACATTTTTTAAACAAAAAATAAAAAGAAAATAAGAAAAAAAATACAAAAGATCCATATTCTAGAGGAGTGGCGAATCATTATCATCTCCGAAAGATGCGTCCTCTTGCACTTGTGTTGCTCCCTCGGCTTCATCTCCATCCTCAATTTTGTCTTCGTTGCCATCTTCATCTTACGTATCTTTAAAATCAGTGAAGTCCGAAAGGTGGCAATAAGGAACTCCTAGTTTTTCTTGGAGATCCACCATATCACTGTGAAGATGTGAAAGGAATAGGAACCTTCTCTTCATCATCCTCATGAGTTTGTCCAACTTTTGATCAATGGTAGCAAGAGACAACTTCATCTTGGTTTTTGGTTGAGGAGGAGGGACTTGTATGGTGCCTTCTTCAATATGAAGCCTCTTTCTTTTTGAAGCTTGGGAGGTTTCCATCTTCTTTGCTCCTATTGCACCAAGGGTATAAATATATGTGTTCGGATGAATAGCCTTGGAGTTTATACGATAGGTGAGGTC
Organism: Omphalea diandra; assembly: GCA_949677035.1. Lineage (NCBI taxonomy): Eukaryota > Viridiplantae > Streptophyta > Magnoliopsida > Malpighiales > Euphorbiaceae > Omphalea > Omphalea diandra. Next base: position 2,583 of record CATIWR010048491.1, on the reverse strand, counting down.
TAGGAAGTTTTGAGATGGAAGAAGCATCTTGGTGAGGAATTTCTCTTTCTCCTCATCAAGTGCTCCAACAAATTGGTAGATGGCTGTAATGTGGAAGGGCAAGAGAAATTGACTTTTTGGTTTTGTACTCATGTAGATCAATTGATCCATAAGATATCAGCCGGTTTGGATTAGTTTGTTTTTGATAAGGCAAAATAAGAATGCCACGTCTTTTTCAGACACCTTTTTGTTACCATCACCCCTTGCATTTATGGAGAAGGTGATGATGCGACGAAGGATCCAAAGAGGTAGGGATTTGATGTGTTTAGCTAAGGAAGAGTGGGGGTCATGTTTGGTTTTGATAGAGATCTCCGACCAAAATTCAGAGTAGATGAGGTCAAGTGCAGAGATTATGAAAGGAATTTGTTCTCTGACTTATAAGTTAAAAAGAGAAGATAATTGGTCGAAGGTAATGTAAAAAGGGTCGCCAAAGGCCCATAACACTAACCCATATTGTCCAGCTCTCGAATCAGCTTTTCGGCTCAGTTGCTATGGTGCACATAAATTCTCGCACAACCTCTTCGTATACGAGTTCATCTCGGAAGATGAATTCGTTCCAGCCCAAGTTGGAGAGAAAAGCTCTAATTTCAGCATTGATGCCCAAGGTTTCCAACATAAAGGTTGATGGCATCTTGTTTCGGAGAATGACCTTGGAAGAGTTTGCCTTGAATCTATCTTTTTCTTCCTTGGTTATTCCCTTCATGAGATGGAGGGTAGGAGGTGCAAAGGGTTGAGCCACTGCCTTCCCCTTGTCTGCCTTAGAGAACTTCTTTGGAGCCATAGCAAGAGAGGAAAAGAGCTTGATGATTTAGAAAGAGTTGATGTTTAGAAGTGAAGTGATAAGAGTACTATTGAAGGGAGTATTTATAGGCTTTGAAGGGGTATGAAAACGGCCATAAACGGCTAGAAAGGGATTAAATGAAGAGAGGAAATAGTTGGCAGTCAAATCACTTAATTGCTTAGGCAGTTACTCTAATTTGCGTCTACGAATCCATAATTTACCCCTGTTTATGTCTAACGGCTAGTCCACGTGACAACTTTTCATTAGTTCACTAGGAAAATATAGTCGTTGCCTTTCATCTGTTCTCAAAAGTAGTGGTCATGATTTTTCTTGTACAGGCCGCAATTGAGAACGCAAATTCGTCTGCCAAAAATGCTCATCTTTTTCTTCAAGATTCACGGTCGCTACCCATAAGTTGCCATCGCAATTTTTATCTTTCAACGGTTACTTGGGACACTTGTCAAGTTGTGGTTATGGACTTGATTCCCTCTTGAATTACTTCAAAATTCACGGTCGTGACTAAGGAATGACTTACATCGTGAATTCTTTTATGACTTTGGTTTTCCTTTCTTTGAATTAGTTGTGACAGAGAAGTGGCCCGAATACGTCTGTCCATTTTGTCAACATGCCTTAGTCTAGTTCATGGTCGCGATTTATCAAGTTGCGATCACGAATTAAGAGGCACTAGCTTACTTTGGAGATGTTTAACTCCATCCAACTTTCAATGTAAAGACTAACTAAAAACTGCAAAATAACGCTTAATTTTGAAACATTAGAATTGATCAATCCCCTTTGTCAAGATCAAAAAAGGTCCAAGACTTATGGTTAATCACCCTAGTCCAACAGTTTATAGCTTCATTATAAAGAAATAGGCATTTGAGAGTTGTGATATTCAATTTTGAGCACTTAGTAACCTTCATAAGGTCATATGGGATGTGTTTACATAGCCTAAAGTCCAAAAAGTAGCTAGTAAACAAAAGAAAAAAAAACATTTTTATACTATAGCAAAGTATTAGTCGTTATCACTATTCATCGAGCATTTGTAATGTTCAATAGTCATGGGCATAAGACTTCCTTCAACTTCTCTTCAACTAGTTATTGGATGTTCAATGGTCATTGGTTTTGTTAGGTAGTGACACTATTTAATCAAAATAAAAAAATCTAATCAAACCATTTTAATTAAAAATTTAATTCAATTTATTTGAAAACTGATTCAGTCCAATTATAATTTATGAGATTTTTAGCTATTTTGATTCAATTTGCTTTTGACTAAGAAAAATTGAAATAATTGAACCAATTAAATTACTTCACACCATTTAAGACAACAATAGATATGTGAGATAAAAGATATATTATTTTAGCTTTATGTTTGAGTTTTCTGCTTACCTTATACTTGTCTCATTCTGCCTCACTCCCTTTCATCCCTTTTTGCTCTAATTCCTCCTCTGCCCTCTTTATCAGTCCTCATCTCCTCTCATCACTATCATCATTGCCATCAGCTTCATCTCTCCTTCCTTCTCCTCAATCATGCCTTCTGCTCTTTACTCTCTACCTTTATCCTCATTACTTCATTTGGTAAACCATCTCTAAATTTTTCCCCTCACTATTTTTTCTTGTCTTTGTTTTTTTTTTTTTTTTTTTTTTTTTTTTTTTTTTTTTTTTTTTTTTTTTTTTTTTTATTTTTTAATTATTTTATTTTTTTTTTTTTTTTTTATTTTTTATTTTTAAAAATAAACAAAAACAACCACCCCCCCCCCCCCCCC
>CATIWR010048481.1:0-29223 GCA_949677035.1 Omphalea diandra | reverse complement strand
AAAATCATGGTGTTTCATTTCCATTGTTTGAAAGTTCACTTTTCCTTTTTTAGTCCCTCTTCTACACTTCTTAAGCACCTTCATCCATCTCCTACACCCTAGATGCTCCTTATACTTTTAATTAAGCTCTAAAACACCATTATTTATGATACTATAACATGTACACAACATAAGATAACTTTCCATGCGACTATACAAACATTACATATATGTTCAAGTGCCCCAAATGTAAGGGTGCAAGTGTCATCGTTGTGTTTTTCCAATTCACATGTCTAAAAAAAATCATTTATCCAGTGCATATTTTCAAATATAACATAATTAAAATGCATGTAATTTTGGTTGAAGATGTTACAAACAATATTTCTAATTTATATAATTCTCATTCTAATTTCATAACAACAACAAAAATTACTAATTCTAATTTATTTATTACCAATTCTAACATTAAAAATTCTAACAACATTAATGTTACAATCCTAATTTATAATTCTAACATTACAAATTCTAAAATTAATAATTCTAAAAATCACTAATTCTATTTTCTACAATTTAACATAAACAAAATATTCATCTAATTTTAAACAAAAAATATTATAAAACTTAATTCAACAAAAGTAATATTCACCTAATAACAACTAATATTCAACACAAAAAATTGTATAAAACATCATTCAACAAAAATTAATATTCAACTAATTTTTAACATAATATTTCTAACATATATATTTAACATATTATTTCTAATATAATGTTCTAAAATTCTTAATTCTAATTTCTAAAGAAAATTTAAGAAAATTACTAATATTTCACAAAATATTTCTAATAGCATATTTCTAACTAAATTTAATAAAATTTCTAATTTTAATTTCTAAAAAAAATATTTTAAACAAAATTTCTACCATAAATATTTAACAAAATATGAACACAAAATTAAGTCCCAAAAATGGGATTGTCCTTTTTTCTTTTGAGACTGACATGTATAGAGAGAGGGAGGGGAGGAGAACAACTTACCGATAGTTGGAGGACGAGGACAAGCGGTGCCATTGACAACATTCGACGCTACCAGTGAGGGAGAAAGAGAGAAGAAAGGTTGGCTGGAGAAGAGAAGAAAAAAGAAAAAAGGGGAAGGGTTGCATGAGGTTTATTCAATAGAATTTACTAATGAATTTATAGACGGACATGGCACATCACATAAAAAACCTGTCAGTAAATATTATTAATTTCATATCAAAATTTGTCGACGGACATGTTGGCGCTAAACTTCTAGCGTAACTTTTCATCTCCTGTCTATCGACAAATTTATCGCTAATGTTCTTGCCAAACTTTGACACAAAAATTTACTGACGAGACTTTTTCATCGATAAAATCCGACGTGTTTCCAATGACATTCGGTTGGTATGTTTTGTTGTTCCTTTTTTCCAACAGACCATCGTTCATTCATCACAAATTACCAAAGGAAGCAAATTCATTGGTATCTCGATATTTTCTTGTAGTGTAAAATTAATTTTTCATTATTTATAATTTCATAAGAGCTAAAACATTAACGCTATGTTTTTATGATAAATTATTGTGATGAAATTTTTTTTTTATCATTATATTTATATTTTCTTTATATTTATTTATTATGAGAAAAATATTTACCAAATTTTTATCACTAGTTAACCAATTTTTTATAAGAATTATGATAAATTAATTTATCACGATAAAATTATAAATAGTGACAACATTGATTTTTTTACAAAAGTTTTTATCATAATAAATAAAATTTTTAGTAGTGAAAGCAGTTAATTAACTTTTTGGACTTTAAATAAAAAAAGAGATTTTGAGTTGTGGGGGAGACTATACCATCATAGGATAATTTTTTTTTCTACACTTAATGGCAAAGATAAAATAAAGTTTAAATAATCTTGATTAATTTTTAAAATATTTTTAAAAATTAGTGGGTAAAAATTCAAAGTTAAATGATTTTTAGAATGATTTAATTTGAGAACCTTCATAATGAAGTGAAAAAACTCTTTGAGTATTTTTGTACAAAAAAAAAAATAGTTGGTGATTTATCAAAAGAAAAAAAAAACTTTAGCAAGCGAGATAAATAAACTAGTGAATGTTAGGTTTGAGGTAGTGGAGCAAAAGAAAACCTTTGAGAAACTAATAATTTCAAATCACTAATTTCTAAATAGGAGATACTAAAAGTAAGAAAAAAAATAAGATGTTTCTATGTATAAATTTAAAAACAAGGAGAGTCAACTAGAATAATGATACCTTAATCCAAGACATTAAAAAGGTTTTAGAATTAGAGCATAAAACCCTAATGCACATAGATGATAAAATTTTCAATTAGCTTCTTATTGCAAAAAGATCTATAGAGAAATTAAATTATCTTTATAAGGTTAAGAAAGAATTTATACTTAGAGATAATCCTTTGAAGCCTAATATTAGTCCAACAGTTTTTCTTAATATTGATTGTGAAAATATGCATGTAAAAGGATAGATGAATGGATCACTATGATAAGTTTGTAATCAAATCTAGGGTATTTAGTATTCTTGACAACACCTACAAATTGTGTAGGACTATTATAGTTGACAATATTAAAAATTTTGACATTAACTAGTAGTTAATACATCTGTAAAGGAGAAAATTACTAAAGAAGTCATAACAAATGAAGAACTATCAATATCAATTGGTTCTAGATCTCTTTGTAGATATTATATATTTAAATTTTCTTTGGTTGGAAAGAAGTGAGGAGAAAAGAAAATAAATTGAAATTATTTCTCTCATTTAGTATGTAGATTTATGATTGAAGGTGTGAAATATATTAAATTATTAAAATATCCTTTAGTTTATCTTTATATGTTATTTCTTTCAATAATATTAGAAAAATAAATTTATACTTAGTAAATTTGAATTGCCTTTTTCGGTAAATAAGAGAAAGAAATTAAATTTTTTTATTTTTTATTTAATTTATATTCATTTTCCTCATTCAATTAGTTAATCAAACATAAGATTACTGCTTTGTAAACACCATTTTAACCTGTAAACTATGTACTGCTTTCACATGGAGAGTTCAAACTTTTTAAAACACAACCCTCCTCCTTCCTTCCTTCCATTCTTAATCTTTCCCTTTTTTGTGACTCTTATAAGTGATGTTATGTGGCCTATTCGAGGGTGCGGGTTCAACCTAGTCTTTTTGAGTGAGGGAAGTTGGCTCGGTCAAGTTGCCTGCAAAACGAATAGGGTTAGAGAAGGATCCAATTGTTGATTAGAAACTCACTCTGACGTCAAGTTAATAAGGTTTGTTGAGAGTAAATGTGAGTGGTTGTAAAATAGTTAATGAGAGATACTTGATTGTAAAAGAGTTAATGAGAGATACTTGAGATCCTTTATATAGTGGTGCTTTGTTTTCCTATTTGGCGAGGGTATTGGTCACTTTCAGTTTAGGCAGTGTGGTTTCCTGATGAGGAAATCTACGATTCCCATGAACTATGGGCGGGGTGTGTTGCAAGCAGTGCGAGGTGAACTAGAGATAGAGTGGCGTTTCATGAACCGTGCCAGGCAAGCTGACAAGCTTATTGCTAGGGAATAGTCAATTTCCTCTTTTGGCCTGATTGATGTAGTTTCCTTTTGAGGTAACACACATTCCCTATGAACCGTAGGGAAAACGCCTTGTTATGGTTCGGGCTGGCAAGCCTGCAATTTTATTATGGGCTAAGTTGGTCTTGTGGGCTTACTTATTTGTCTAGGCTAGGTTTTTTTGTGTCATTGGGCTTGGCCTAACATCACTTAGGTAGTATCACATGTCCCCTTCTTCTGTTTGAATCTGTTTATGTCTCAAGTAAGTGGTGGTTTGAGGCTGAGTGGATATGTTCGGACTAAAATGCCATGTTGTTGAGTCAATTTAAGTTGTTAAACATTTGAGGGGGGATTTCAAATTTCAAACTTGGGCAAATTGGAACGCCTTATCAGGGATGTTGCCACCTGGCACTTGATTAAGTTACCTCAATTGTGTTTGTTGATTGATGCAATGTGATCTGTCTGATGGGGGAGACAGTTTCTATGGCTCTGCCATTTCATGTACCATGTTTTAAGGGTTATAAACAAACACTTTTCTTTAGTTCTTCATTTCTCTTCTTTTCCTTTCTTTGTTTCTGTAATGGTTGCTTTAGTTTCTTGTGTTTTTTTGGTGATCCAAGGTATGCCATTTTTGCTTTTTGCATCGAAGATTTATCGTTTTTCACTTTTGAAAGGTGTTTGTTTTAGTGTTATTTTAGGTGTCATTTTCTTTCTTATCTTTCTGTGTTCCTTTTATTCTTTTTTCTTTTTTATGATAATGGACCTTTGAGATGAGACTTCTATCTTTGATTTCATTAAGGACTCTACCTTGCCTAGGGTTTATGAAAGGTACGACGTGGGGAGTTTAGAGAATTCAGGTGCTAAGGGAGGCGAGAAGGGAGTGGAACAGTGTGGGAGGGGGATTGAGGTTGAAGCAGGTACTAGTGGCCTGACTTGCAGCGAAGATGTTGTGAATGCTAGGCTGGTAGAGGCACTCGTTCAGCTGGTCCCAATCAGGGTGCAAAAATCTAACCATCGAGCCATCTAGATTCTGAGTATGTTGTCTCGGTGGGACTTATTCAGAATTCGCAATAGGTGTTCGTTCTTTACAACATTGTTCCCTTTTAGTTAAGCCCTAATGCATTTTAGATATTAGTAGGGATGTACTTGCTAAATGAGACAAAGCATTTGGCCTTCGGTCCTAACATGTTTAGGCATATTTACTTTTTGTCTAGTTGTGTGGGAGAGGATCATTGCCATGTTTCTTCTCGGCCTGATACAGGGCTTTTTACCAACCACCCTTCCTTTATCAAACACTGGAAGGACACATATTTTTTTTTATCTCATGTAAGGATGTCATGACATTTCCTTCGAAGTGGATAAGAAAAGATGAGTGAAATACTAACATTGAGGTATTCGAGTAAGAGCACATGGTGAAGAAGATTCGAGGGAAGGATTTGATAGACTTGATCGGGCTAATAAACAAACATTGCTCAATTATCGAGCTGATTGGTAAGGAAATTTATTGATTATTAACTATGTTTACTAATGGTAATAATACCTTTTTGTTTTATAAAGATGGATATTAAGGCTATTACTGAAGAGATGGCTCGTCAAAGACCAAACAGGCTAAAAGGAAGAAGAATAAAAGGGGTTGAGTGAAGATGATGACTAATCGAATGCGAATGGCCGAGGAGGTGGTGGTAGAGGAATCGGCTCGTGGGACTTTCAAGACTATTCCTGATGCCATCAACTAGGTCGAACAAGTAGGAGAGTTTGAGCCCTTTGCTAAGAGGCTTTAGAAGGATGTCAAACATGTTGACTCAGATGAGGAGTCATTCACCGTGCCTAAAAGGTTGAACCATTACATTGATCCTTGACATTTCTTGAAGAATCAATATGAGGGCACATTGTCCCATGCCACCATCACCAAGGTTATGACTCGATTATGCATGCTCCCTAAGGAGGAGGAGCGATTCAAACACCTGACTAATGGGTAACTCGTTTTACAGATGGAGATGCACTCTCTCAAGGTATGAGTTATTCTTTTACTTATACTATTTTAAGGTTGTATGCATGTCTTAAAATATCTTTTATGTTGTTATAGGTATCAGTAACTAGGGCCATTCTAAATCAACGGCTGAGGACTCTTGATAAGGAGACCAGGAACTTCTCCAAGTTGGACAATCAACTTATGAAAGCTCGATAGCATCTAAAGACTTTTACAAAGAAGCACGTGTGCACAATGAAGTAGGCAAAGTTGGACACTGCGTTACTTGCCTTTACTAAAGAGGCCTTAACTGTTAAGGAAGTGAAGGTTATCGAGATGTAGGCTCGAGTGACAGAGTTGGAGAACGGATCTGCTAAGGCTACCAAGCTATTCATTGTCATTATTAAGCTTATGGAGGAAAAGGGAGAGGAGAAGGGAATGTTGGGGATGCTGAGGGAGATAGGCCAAAGGAATAACTTTTTGGTTCATCTTATAACCTTTAGCCCCACTTTATAAAACTCCTTTATGCAAAAATTTTTACAAGTTAATAAAAGACTTTTTACTTCATGTTGTTCTTCTTTTTCTTTGTCTCCTTTTTTTTTTTTTTTGACAAAATAATTGGCCAAGCTATTTTTGGCATAGCTCGAATAATTGAGCTTGTGGACAATGACTTGTTTAGACTTCAGGGATTTGCTCGGATGATAGATGTTTGCATGTTTTATGTGTATTAGTCATTTATTAACTTGACATATACTTTATATGACTTAGTTATTGTTCTTTCATGATGCACAAGGTTCACTAGCTTAGTGCATACTTTTTGCAATATAGTTAGGTTTTTCATGATGTACGAGGTTGATTAGCTAGATACATGTTTCATGTAATGTATTAAAATTGAGATAATATCTGTGAAGGAGTAGGGTGAAGACCCTTTTTATTACTTTTTGAAATACATGATGTAACGCTAAGTTATGGCTCGAGTTGATGTACAAAAAGTGAAGCAACAAAGGCTGCCTAGATGAAGTATCTTTTAAGCACTTTGATCTTCCATGTGTAAGGTATAGGCTTTCCCACCATGGTTTTTAACTTGTATGTTGTTAGTCCAATGGCTCTGAGTATTTTGTAGGGGCCTTCCTAGTTGGCACTGAGGTTGCTTATTCGTATCTCCCTGAGCTTTATTAGTTCTTCTAAGGACTAGTCTTCTTATTTGAGAGCTCTAACTCTAACTCTCTAGTTATGGAAACATGTTACTTTCTATTGTTAAACTGTTATTTGGATAACGAAATCTTCTCTTTTGCAGGCTAGAAGATCCAAGTTGAGGTGGAGCTTATCTTTATTGTGTTTACACTAGTGATGAAGGACTCTATATGAGGGAATTCTTACCTCTATAAGTATGATTACTTCGATTTCATATGTCAGGGAGAACGGTGTCTGACCTATTATAGTCCTCGGAGTTATTCGGAAGGCCTAGAGGATGTGGTTAAACTGGTCTACCCAGTTTACCTCCTGCATCATCTAATCTTTTTTAAGCCCCTATAAGATTATTTTATTAGTTACTTTAGTCATATTGTTAGCTTGTGCATCAACTACTAAGGTGAACCGCAGGTCAATGGATAGCTTTGTGTAGTAGGATCTAAATTGATCGCTTTCAACTATATCCTATTATCAGTAATGAGGACTCAGGGGATGACAAACCAGTGGACTATATTTTTTTTGAAGAAGTTTAACATCCTTCTCGAGGTGATAATGGCTAAGGCTTCAACCTCAGGCCATTTAGTGAAGTGATCAATGGTGACCATGATAAACTTTTTTTGATCCGGTGCTTGATGAAAAAACCCAAGGATGTCGATCCCTCACCGAGAAAAGGACTACGTTGAGCTAACGGGGTATTGATTTGTTATTGGCTACTGAGGAATTTTGCCATGCCTTTGGCAAGCATTGCATTTATGTACCAACTGTTTAGCACCCTTGATCATAGAAGGCTAGTAGTACCCAGGGAGAACTACTTTTCTAGCCAAGGTGCCAACTGCTTCATGGTCTCCACAAATGCCTTCAATTTTCCTTAGTATATAGTTCCCATTTTCTATCGAGATGTATCTGGGCCTAGACTAGTTGTAAGATCGCTTGTATAGGATACCATCTTCTTCATAATATTCTACTACTTTGTTGATGATGGTTCAGGCTTCTTTTATATCATTGGGGAGCTGTTTGTATTTCAAGTATCTCACAAGTAGGCTCATCCAATTGTCCTTTTTAGCTGTGACAACTATGTGCACTACCTGAAGGGTATTTGACTGTACTCTTTCCTTGACTAGGATTCCTTCAGGCAGGGTTGCTTATGGGGAGGTTGCTAACTTGGCTAAGACATTGGGCTCTTCATTATTTTTGTAAGGAATTTGCTCTATCCTCCAACTTTCACCTCTGACTTTTATACTTGCTAATAAGTGCTTGGCATGTTTAGCATAGTTAGTCATGCTAATGTCTCTGATTATATACTGGTCAAAGAGTTATTGGACCTTAAGTCTAGAGTCATTATAAATAGAGAGGTTCTCAACTTAGACTTCTTTAGCTAATTACAATCCTATGATTAGTGCTTTGTACTTTGCAGCATTATTAGTGGCCTAAAATTTCAGTCTTATGATATATTTGATGGTGATTTTATTTAGGCCTTGTAAGATTATTCCTGTTTTTGCTTCTTCAGCACCTAAAGCTCCATCTACATATAACTTCCATTCATCATTTTTAGTGATTAGCACCGGTCTCTATTTTACTCTTGTTAGCTCGACCATGAAGTTTGTTAGGGCTTGAGCTTTTATTGCTTACCTTAGCTTTAATCTGATGTTGAAATCTCATAACCTAACTACCCACTCAGCTACTCACCCCGAGGTTTCTGCTTTTTGTAAGATTTTGCACAGGGGATGATCTATTTAGACAATAATCATGTGGGCTTGGAAGTAATGTCTTAGCTTCATCACTGAGTTATCTAATCCATATGCCAATTTTTCTAATAGGGGAAAGTTTAGCTCAACATTCTTGGGATTCGACGGATATATTATACTAACTTATGCTCGCCATCTTCTTCTCTCACCAACACTGAAGCTACAGTTTCTTTCATGGCTGCTAGGTACATGAACAACGATTCATCTTATTATAGTCAGATGAGCAGGAATGATGAACTGAGGAAAGTTTTAAACTCTTTGAAGGCTTTTTGGTGTTCTTCATTCCACTTAAATTTTTTTAGGTTCCTCTATTTTTTGTAAAATGGAAAACAACATCGAGCTAATGATGATACAAACCTTCTTAGAGCTGTGATTATTCCTTTGAGCTTCTGCATTTCACTAATGGTTCAAGGCGGTCGCATACCTATGATTTCTCGAATCTTTTTTGGATTAGCTTCTATCCCCCTTTATGAGATCATAAAGCCTAGGAATTTACCTACTCGAATCCCAAAGGCACACTTTTCTAGGTTAAACTTCATGTTATATTGATTGAGTATCTTGAATGCCTCCCTTAGGTCTTTGGGGTTGTCCTCGGCTTAATGACTTTTCACAATCATGTCATCCATATATACCTATAATGTTTTATTGATTTTTCCTTTGAACATGTAGTTCACCAACCTCTGGTAAGTGGCCCTGACATTCTTGAGGTCGAAGGGCATGACTTTGTAACAGTAAGTACCTTCGTGCATGACAAAACTAGTTTTCCCCTTATCCAACACAAACATCTAGATCTGGTGGTACCCTACCGAGGTTGTTGGACTAGGTTGGTCAAACTAAAGTCATAAGCCTCTTTTGATCTTAACAATGAAGATTGATCAGTTCTAATGCTTTGATTAAGTGTTGTTTTGCAATATATAAGTTATTTTATCATTGAAAGTTGGATGGAAGTCAAAATCTCCATCTTTAAGAAAAACATCCAAATTTGTGGTTAGTATCCCCTAAATAATGACTGCGACCTTGCTTTATGGATGGATGGAGCTAGGCCAAAAGAATTCACGGCTGCACCTTAGTCGAAGGGAGCCTACTTGATTCACAGAGGAATTCGCAGTGTCATTCGTGTCAAAGGTTGCAATCATGAATTTCATAGTAACAAAGGAGGGAACCAAAGCCACAACCATAACATGCCAGGTGTCCATGGAAATCGTTGGAAAATCAAAAATCACGAAGGCAAAGAATTGGTCATGACTACAACTCAAGAAGGTGTTGTCTCCTCACCAAACAGAAGAATTTGCGGTCTCAGTTGAGCACAAGAGAAAGTTCAATCGCGACTGTGACTTTTGAGTAGTAGGTTGAACACAATGGCTATATTTCATAGACAACCAATGGATGAAGAACATGTGGACTAGCCATTAGATACAAAACTAGGTTCTCTGCTGCTATTTCTAGCTCCTCAGTAAATGGCAGTAGCGACCGTGACTCCCTCCTAATAAGCATTTAATGCAAAATCTGCCTAACACAACTTAGAGATTTTGGGATAGCTTTTAAGTAACGTCTCTTTGGTGGATGTTGGCTATAAATACTCCACCAAACTGATGTAAATGTAAGAAAATTTCATTTATTGTAACAAAACTCTTGCAAATTTGCTACTCATTATTCTTACTCTTCTTTATGTGTTATTGATTGTTTGGTGTGAACATTAAACACTTTTGTGATTGGGTTGAGAGTTAGCCTAGATTCTAAAACTCTTGTAAGAGATTGAAGTGTGAGCCTATCCAAAACACTTGTAGGAGGTTTTATGCGAGCCTAAAAACACAAGTTATAAGGGTTTTGTGTGAGCCATAAAACATAAGTTGTATAAGTTAGGTGTGAGCTTGAAAACATCAGTTTAGTTGAGTGGAATGCCCAATTGTGAAGAATTGAGGAATGGACGTAGAGTTTGTTAACAATCGAACCATTATAAACGTCTTGTGTTCTTTTTCTCTTCTCATTCTTAACTCTCTAAACACCTTAACCCTTCTCTTTAATTTTTAATCTCCTATCAATTTAACCCCTTTTCTTGGTGCATTAGGCCAACAAGTGGTGTCAAAGCCAAGTCTCACTCCAAAGCTTGATTGTATGAGTAAAGATCATGGCATAAGAAGGAATCCCCACTCATCTTAAGCCATATTTCGATGGAGCAGACTATACTGATTGAAAGTATAAAATGGAATTCTAGTTGGATAGTGATGTGGTAGACCTCTAGGATATTATAGCAAAGGAGTGGAAGCCACCTACCAAAGTGGTGGATGGAAGTGAGGAGTTAATCCCTAAAGAGGAATTGGTTGAAGCTCATAGGAGATCCAATGGCAGAAATAAAAGAGTCATGACAATCCTTTTGAGTTCCCTCTCAAAAGAAGAAATTGAAAGGGTCCAACATTGCCTTATTGCTCATGGGATTTAGAAGGCCATGAGGAACTACAATGAGGGCACTACCTTGGTGAAATCTAGTAGACTTGAGATGTATGTGATGGTGTGGGAACTATTTATGATGAAGGAGGAAGAAAGCATCACGAATATGACAAATAGACTCCTTGCAATTGTCACAAACATGAAGAAGTTTGAGAGAGTTCTCACCAATCGTGAGGTAAATTCAAAAATTTTAAAATCTTTACCTCTTGAAAAGTTTAATGCAAGGGTGTGTAGTATCCAAGAGTCCATCTTAGAGATAGGAAAGGTGCCAACGGATGTCTTAATAGGCAAGCTCTTAACTTACGAGTTTACCTTGAAGAATGATGAAGAAATGAAGAGAATGAGAGGTCAAGGAGAGAAATTTGAAAACCAGAAAGGAGGACCTTGACACTCAAGTCTTCATCAAAGGAGAAGGAAGTTGAAGTGGTCTCAAGTGAATAGGAAAGTGACAAAGAGGAGGAGGAGCTTGCAATTCTTTCAAGAAGAACTAAGGAGCTGATTAGAAGGAGAAAAGAAAGAAAAGTTTTAAGAAAGCAACTCCATCTCCCAAAGAAAGATTGAGCGAATTCAATTACTGTGAATATGACAAACAAGACCACATCAAATATGACTGCCCTAAGTTAAAAAAGAAGAAGAAAAAGGACAAAGAAAAAAGGAAAAGCTTCAAAGCCATTTAGGATGATAGCTAAAGTGAAAAAGATGAAGAGGAAAAGGTTGCAAACCTACGCTTTATGGCTCAAGAGGATTCATCTAATGAGGTAAGCTCTTCATCTCACTCTTCTTATTCATCTAATGAGGTAAACTCTTCATCTCACTCTTCTTCTGAGTTTCATGAGTTAGATGATGTTGATGATGAGCTTTTAGAAGCTCTCACCATGAAATATGACAAATATAAGTCATAAATGAAAACTTATAAGAAGAAGTGCACTAAATTAGAGGATGAGTTTAAATCTTTAAATAGTCTTATAAGTGAATTAAAGGCTTCAAATGAAGAACTCAAGAAGTCTATGAAGAGTCTATCCAAGTCATCTTCATCCCTAACTTCCTTAAGAAAAGAGAATGACTCCTTGAAGGGTGAAGTCATTGAGCTTAAGTTGCACAATGGTAAAAATGTTTTAGATACCTTTATTGTATCATAAAGGCCTCACTTAGTTAGGTATGGTATAAGCTTTAATGGAGCCTCTTCTTCTACACCTTCACTCACAATATTTATCAAGGCCTCAACACCTCAAATATCAAGTATAGAGGTTATTGGAAAGAAAAGTGCTTAAAACACTAAACCACCATTGCCTAAGGGCAAAGGAAAGGTGCAACAAGGCTTAAGGCCTACTTCTAGGAAGGCCAATCATGTATACATTTACAATAAAAAGCATGCTCATTCAAACACATACAAAAAATTTACTTATACACCCTTTCATACATGTTCATGTTCACGCACACATCATGTTGGTATGAGAAAACCTCCAACTCATACCAAGGCAATGCATAGGAGAAAGACACATAAGTCTAAACTCCAATATCACTATTACATGAAGTATGGACATATAAACATTTATTGCTATATTAGGAAGGCACACCTCAAGTTGGATGATCCTTCAAAACCTATCCTCCTAGGACCCAAGTATGCTTACGTACCAAAGAAAAAATGATTTACTTATGTTATGTAGGATTGCTTGGTAGCCACCAATAAAGCAAATGATTGACATGTGGATAGCGGATGCTCAAAGCATGTGATGGGCAATAAGAAGCTATTCATGGCTCTAAAGGCAAAAGAGGGTGACAATGTCACATTTAGAAAAAATGCCAAGGGTAAGGTAATTGACATTGGCACCATTGGTAAGAATGGTTGTTCTCATTTTAATGATGTTTCGCTTATGGATGGCTTACAACATAACTTGATTAGTGTAAGTCAATTATGCGATAAGGGTAATAAAGTCACCTTTGACTCTAGAGAATGCCGAGTTACCATTTTAGTGGATAAAAAGGTAGTCTTCAAGGGTGAAAGGAAAGGCAATACCTACCTAATTGACTTAAACAATTTGGCTAATCCATCCTTTAAGTGCCTTATGTTAGCATGGAGCTCTTACAAAGCTTATCAAAAGGAAAGTTAATGGAATGTCTTCCCAAGCTAAAGTTTTGTAGAGACAAGACATATGGTCCTTCTAAATGAGGAAGCAACATCAATCTTCCTTTAAAGCAAATAATATTGTAAGTATATTTAGACCTCTTCAATTAATTCATATGGATTTAATAGGACCTACTAGGAGTGCTAGTTTAGGTGGAAAACATTATGCACTAGTCCTAGTTGATGATTACTCTAGGTTTACTTAGGTTTCCTTTCTAGCTTATAAGCATGATACTTTTGATGCTTTTAAAAGTTTTGGGCTGATATCTTATAGATCAATTGATTCACATGAGTATTAAACCTAAGAGTCAGTTTCTTCTTTCTTCCCACATTACTGCCATCTACCCATATGTCGGTGAGGAAAATGAAAAATTCCTCACTAAGAAGCTTTTTCCCTCTCAAAATTTTCTAGACCTGCCCTACATCATTAATGCAAAAGCCATTCACCCTAATTCTTATGCATACACTTTGGGTGCTTTTGGAGCCAAAAAGCTAGAGAACTCTCAAGCCTCCAAAAGAAAAAAGCTTGTTATTAAAGAAGGAGTCCAACCTGTTCCACCTCCCTAACCTAATCCAAAAGCCAAAATCACTTTTGCCTCCATCAATAAAAAGCTTGATAAGATGATGAGGATAATCAAGAGATGATTGCCCCTCCTCTCCTACCTACACAATGATTTAGTGGATTTATAGGAGAAAATAGGTACTACTGCCTGCCATCTTTCAAATTTTGAAGATTGGGAGGACACACCTCAAGAGGAGGACAACCAAGAGGTTGAGGAGGATGATGAAGCCCAAAGTGGAGGAGCAAATGAAGATTTGGATGATTCTAAAGATGATGATAGTTCTCCCATCTTTTAGTTTATGTTTAGGATTTATTTTTATGTTGTTTCTTTTATAATCTTAATGTAAAGCTATCCCACAGTCTATTAAATAAAAGTGTTTGTTTTGCAATTCAATGCCTCATATTATGTGATTACAATTTTATCTTATGAATGTTTATTTGCTCATTATGTTTACTCTATCTCAATTTATGCACTTCACTCTTTAAAATTCACCCTTTTTTTTTTTTTATCTTGTCAAAGGGGGGAGAGAATAGCATTGGGAGACAATGAGCAATGTGTATAAGAAAAGCATAAGTTGAGGGGAAGTAATAGCTATGGGAACTTTACTTTTTCAAACTTAGAATTCTTTGATTATTTGATCACTAACTTAGAATTTTTTTTATTAGTCTTTGATTATCTGATCATTTGACCATCCTAACTTCACAACTCATGCATTTAACTTTCCTTAAGATTAATCTAAGTTGTCAAAATAAAAAAGGCGGAGATTATTAGACTACATTGGTCAAACCTAAGTCACAAGCCTTTTTCGATTTTGACAATGAAGATTGATTAAGTGTTGTTTTGCAGTATATAAGTTGTTTTATTATTGGAAATTGAATGGAAGTCCAAATCTCCATCTTTAAGACAAACATCGAAATTCGAGGCTAATATCCCCTTGCTTTAAGGATGGATGAAGTTAGGTCAGAAGAATTTATGGGCAAATTTACAGTCGCAACTTAGCTGAAGGGAGCCTGTTTGATTCACAGAGGAATTCGCAGTGTCATTTGCGTTGGAGGTCGCGATCACAAATTTCATAGTACCAAAAGAGGGAACTAAGGCCACATTCATAACATGCCAAAAGTCCAAGGCAACTGTTGAAAAATAAAAAATCACGAGGGCGAAGAATTGATCACGATCGCCACTCAGAAAGGTATTATCTCCTCACTATACATAAGAATTCATTGTCTTTGTCACACCCAAGAGAAAGTTCAATCGTGACCATAACTTTTCAGTAGTTGGTAGAACACAACGACTATAATGCTTGAAGAGCTTTAGGTGAAGGTGTTCAAAGTTTCCAACAGTGTTAAGTTGATGTCTTTCTCGATGGGCTTGGCGAGCTTTGTCTTGATGCATAAAGTTCTGTTCTATCCCACTGACAAGGGCTTTAGCTCCACCACTATCTTGGCATTTATGAGGGCATTTTCAGAAACAAAGTTAAATGGTTCGAAAAGACACAACATGGTTTAACTCTTTAAGGATGGTCATGTAGGTTTCCCTAGTTACTTTTTAATCTCCCTTAACAATTGCTACTTTTTACTCAATAGGGATTTTCACAGTTAGGTATTGAATGAAAGTGCAAGCCACCATGTCATAGAGGATGGACTTGCCAATGATGGCATTGTATGCAAAAGGGATATCCACTACCATCCACATAATTCTAAACTTTTCGTGATCGCGGTGTTCCCCAGCTCCACATTCAGCTCGATGGAGTCCATCACATCAACCCTGGTTCCTCTTAGACTAGTCAAAGGGATTCAGACTAAGTGCCTAGACTAAGAACTTTGAAGGCCTTTGTCATCATCATGTTGACTAAGCTCTCGTCATCTACTAGGATACACTTGATCAAATAACTTTTAATTTGGCCTTGAACCACTAGGGCATTTGAGTGTGAGGCATTCAACTTTTTGTCATCATCCTTCGCTGAAAAGGTAATAGGGCAAAACATAGGCCTGACTAGGCTCTCTTTGCTGCTCACAGAGTGCACCTCATGGACTTGCCTAATAGGGGCAAAACATGGGTTCGACTGGGCTCTCTTTGTTGTTCACAAAGTACACCTCACGAACTTGCCTTTTTTTGATAGTGAAATTGTCTCCTTTGGTGGTTCCTCCTATAATCATGTCAATTACTCCAACATACTACTTGTTATAGGGGTCTTTGTCTCTGTGATTGCTTTCATGCTGGGGGTCTTGCTTACTCTCTTTGAAGGCTGCTCGTTTTTGAACTGATTAAGCTTGCCTTGTTGAACCAGTCTTTCAATTTCATTTTTTAGATCTTTGCACTCTTTTATGTCATGTCATTGTCTTTGTGGAAATTGTAATACTTATCTTTCTTTTTAGTGATAAAGTTCTTTAGTGGTTGATGAAAGTGGATTCTGTCTCTTGATCTTTTAATCAAATGAAGGACTTTTCCCCTGAGTGTAGTACTGAGCAGAGCTCACTTTGGTCATTGGGGCCTAAATACGGTCCCCCTTATCTACCCTTGTTTTTATCACTTTTAACCTTAGCTTGGCCCCTTTCTTCTCTCTTTTTATATGTGTTGTAGAAGTAGGTTCATAGGTTATTGTCTAGGCAAATGAATCTATGACTCCTCTCTATTAGCTCATAAAAAGTTTTAAGTAGGTTGATACTTAGGGAATCAAAGAGCTCTCGATTTTTGCAGTTTTGGATCATAGTGTTTATCTCCATTTCATGATTTAGGTTATTTATCTGCATGACCACCTTGTTGAACTTGGCTAAGTCATCTCGTAGGGATTCCCCTTTTTCTCTGATTACTTCATATATATTAAAGGAAATCTTCACTTAGGGGATTGCTAATACGAACCTAATTGCGAAGCACTAGAAGAGTTGGGTGACGCTATGAATGAAGCTATAGGCTAAATCATGGTACTAGTCCTACACAACCCCTTCTAAAGTAGCGAGAATGATTTTGCACAACAAGGCATCTGAGCAATTATAAAGCTCCATTTTGGATTAAAACTTATACAGATGGCTTCTGGGCTCAGTTATGCCATCGTAATTGTCCATAGGTGGCATTTTGAACTTGTGGGGGCATGGTATCGACTCTTATCTCTATGGCTAGGGGGTTGTGGTCATAGATGTGGTAGTCGAAGACAAAATGCTCCGTACCTTGCATTCGTTTGATAGCTTCTATAGCTTTTTTCTACAGGACATCCTCATCCTAGTAAGTACTTGTTGTCCAACCGGTTTGGCTTTCCAATGGTTTGTATAAGGACTCCCTCGTGTCATTGTATGCTTCTGAGTGCTTGTTCCTGCCTTCATATGGTGTTAAGTTCTATGCACTCTAGTAGGGGTAAGAGTAAGGATTGCCTTTAATCGGTGGATATGGCTGCTGAGGGGGAGAGAGGGGGGGGGGGGGGGGGGGGGTCATAAGTTCCCTTTGCAATAAGGCTTGCTCAAGTCTTTTTAATGTGATTGTGAAGTCTGCATAAGCAACTGTGAGTCTAGTGGTGGCTTTGGGGGTCATATCCTAGTGTTTTCATGAGGTTGGATAATTAGTTCCCCACTGCCACCAAAAAGGCAAAGGTGGAGGGTTTTTAGGTATGTGTGCTTTCTAGGGTGTTAGATTGGTGTTTGTTTTGGGGTTTTTAATGTCATTAGGAGAAGTCATGGTTGAAGTTTGGAAGGTTTATGATAGTTGGTCCACGCTCACTACACCAATGATGTTATGTGGCCTACTCCAAGGTATGGGTTCGGCCTAGTCTTCTTGAGTGAGGGAAGCTGGCTTGGCCAAGTTGCTTACAAAACGAACAGGGTTAAAAAAGGATCTAGGTGCTGACTAGAAACCTACTTTGATCCTTAAGTTAATAAGGTTTGGTTGAGAGTAAATGTGAGTGGTTATAAAAGAGTTAATGAGAGATGTGTCAGATCTTTTATATAGTGGTGCCTTATTTTCCTATTTAGGGAGGTCTTGGTCACTTTTAGCTTGAGTGGCATGGTTTCCTGATGAGAAAATGTATGATTCCCATGGGCTGTGAGTAGGATGTGTTGCAGGCAACGCGAGTTAAACTGTAGATAGAGTGGCATTTCGTGGACATAGCCAAGCAAACTGACAAGCTTCAGGTTAGAGAAAAGTTAATTTCCCCTTTTGGCCCAGTTGAAATGCACATTCCCATGAACTATGGGAAAGCGCCCTATTGTTGGCCAGGCTGGCAAGCCTGTAGTTCTATTATGGGCCGAGCTGGTCCTGTGGGCTCACTTGTTTTGCTAAATTGGGCTCTTTGTATTATTAGGCTTTGTCAAACGTCACTTGGATAGTATCAACAAGCATGCACACAATCCATGAGATGGAGACCGGGCTCAAACTGTTGTACAACTACTAAGTCAAGCATTTTAGATTGTCATATATGCGTGAATCTTATGGTTTAAGCAGTAGAGAGCGAGTGTAAAAAGCTAAGGACCAGTTGGATTAAGGGTATGGTGAAAGAGAATCTAAATGTGAACTATGAAAAGAAGGCATCTATTGCTGCCTCGTGTTTACACACTTTAGGTAACAAAATTCAATTTCGAGTTATTGAACGATTATTGGATAATTGTGTATTTATGAAATTCAAAATTCTTGTAATTATAGTGTTGGAACTGGTACTCAGTGGTGGTCGATGTATCTAAATTACTCCTTACACGTGTTGAAGTCAATAGCGCAACTGCCTATAGTGATGCCACGAGTTGAGGCTATTGAAATCGAAGCCGCAAAACAAGTTCAAATATTTGTAGCATAGAGAGAGTTAAAGAGGGTATTTCATGGATCCTATTGTCATTTTTCTTATTTCAGGGTTTAAGAAAGATAGCATTATTGACCACCGATAGTATTGTTGACCACCTTTCTTTCCCCTATCCTTAATTAAGAGTTTGCAACAATCTTATAGGATAAAAATAATATATATAACTCAAAACCAAATGAGATTTCATGTGAAGTTAACAACAATTCTAGTTCATTCTCAAAAAGAGGAAAAAAAAATGTTCATGGTTGCAATGTGTAAAAAACTCTCCTCACATGCCATCAATTGGGCATATGCCTGGCTCAAATGTGCATTCCTTGGGCCTGCCTTCTCTAATCGAGCAAGCCCTTCATCTCTTCTACCTTTGCAGATACAAAGCTTAAAATACTCAAGTCCTTACAGGGCATAAATTTTAGATCAGAGACAAAGCTAACAACATCCATACATAATTTTTACTTGTTTATATTTATTTAAATCAAAAGAAAAGTTGCAACTATTAATAAGTTTTCTTTTAACATACAAGACAACATATAGGTCCAACAAATAAGTTGTCAGTGACAACATAAACATAAAAACATATAAACACATGCATACAAACATATCTATACTATCAAATTGTATTATTAGGACATGTTAAACTCAAATTCCACAGATGAGGTTGGAGAATTTATAGTAGGAAGAGACCTATCTCGTGTGTAGCTCATTTAATGAATGAAGAATAGAAAATACTAAAGGAGTTTTAATGCCGTTGAACTAATATTATGATACTAAATGCTTGTGATACTTAAATATAAGACTGCGAAATCATCATGAATAACTTTTCTGCATTACTCTTGATTTTGCACACCATCATATACATAAAGTGAGTCCCACTATTTATCCTCAAGGGGAAAGAGAAAAAGAGTATGTCCCACTGTATTTTCCCAATCATGAGTGAAGTTTATTGGGCGAAACTAGACTCTCAACAAAAGATGATGCATGAGAAAAACCATATACTATACGACACTTATCACCTCGAATGACACCGTGCTTGTAGGCACGCTCTTTTGGGTTGTAGATTACAATTTGGCTATTCTCCAGAGCCACCATAACTCGTCCATTCCTTGAAAAACACAATGGTTTGTCAAACCAACAACTAGCTGAATCAAATATCGGAATCGTGAACATTTTTACTCCAATTCCTGCTGGATTTTTCTACCCCATAATGTTGTCAAACCCATAAATCCAAATCAACCGAATTATAGCCAGGCAAGATTGCGCAGAGAGAATCCTTATAAACCGACATAAACCCATCATAAAAAAGACTAGGAACAGGCAGACAGCGGCCCCAAAAGTCTCCTGCACCAAATCAAAATATAGTATAAAATGTTCTTGCTCCACATGTTCACTATCAGGATGAATTTTTGCAGTCCAGTGGAGACGACCGTTTGTAAAAGCTATCATTTGGTCGTCATCGTCAACCAGGTAAGGAAAGCCATTGCTACCATTGCCGGACCAGCTGCCGCCACCACAGTAGGATATTATCCTCCATGAATTGGATTTCAGCAGATTTAGGCAGTGTGGTAATTACTAAATTCCAAGGTGTCGGAAGAAGGGACTCTTACAATCTTGTAGTCATCAATAGTTGGATCATAACCCATGGCAACTCTGTCACCACAGCATTGATCAAACCTAGGAGGTATTGTCTTATATTCCTTGAGAATTGGATTCCATATAAAAACACCATGTTCATGCATATGGAAGCATATTGCAGTAATTACCAACCTCAACAGGAACTTTGACCGTTTATTAAACTCAAAGGGAAGATCAACTCTTTTAGCAACTATAACACCATCAGAGTTAGAATCTTCTTCATAGGACATGCAATAGATGGTACCGTCACGAATATGAATGTTAAAGCCAAGTAAATTATTCTCCTCCTTGGTAGAAGAAACATGGTTGACATGATTTTTAATGAATTGAGGACTGTTGATTAAAGAATACCATGACTTACGCACTGTCTGGAATCTCCCTGAAGACTTGGCGGGCGCTCTCAATAGAATTTCCATCATAAGCTCCTCCGGTAAGTCTGGCAGCTGCTGCGGGTAGTCCTCGGTTGAATTTCTTGCTCGTTTATCCATTCTTGCAGAAGGAGAAGAGTTTTAATTTTCTGGGTTCGTATCAGAATTTGAGACTCTAGGCATGGGGAGAAGAGTTCCAATTTCTGGGGATTTGTGGGATGGTTTAAATAGGAGAATTACAAAATCAAATCCAAATTAAGGAGACTGTATTCAGTTACTACTTCTATAGGTTTTTTTTATTAAATTATTTTTGATAGGGTGTATTGCATTAGGGGATGTAAAAGTCAATAAAACAAGTATAAAAGTAACTATATAAAAGTCATTTAATAAAAGAGTTTATAAAAGTATTAATTGAATACACGCTCTTATAGAGTTCTAAATTTTTTAATAATTTTTATAGAGTTTACAAATTTATCAATGATTTTTTTAATATTTTTCTTTTTAAAATTTATAAAAGTCTATTTTAAGAGGATGTGAAATTTTTTTTAGATATTTTATTTTAAAAAGTCATCTAAATTTTATAAAAATCTATTGATTTTAAAAGTAAATGACTTTTTGAATACTGATAAATTTTTATGGACTTTATAAAATTATAATTAAATATACTTGAATTTTTATAAATTTTTTAAACTTTTAAAAATATTTATTGAATACTCTTGATTTTTATAAACTTTTTTAAAGTATTTAAAAGTTTTTATTAAATATTTTGAACTTTTAAAGAGTTTTTAAAGTCATTATTAAATATCTCACGATTTTTAAAATTCATTAAATTTTTTAATTCTCTTAATGTGATATACCTTACTAAATTGTTTCTAGGTAAACAATTTTTTATATTATTAAATTTTTTTTATTTTTTAAGCAATTAAAAACATACAAATTTAATTATTAATTTAACTGTCACATGATAAAATAAAAATATAGTATATTACTAACTTGTTAAACACTCTTAAATTAAATTTGAGATTAAAATTAATTGCACATATTGATTATTTAAGAATATATTTATGAATATTAACGAACAATATATTTTTTCTAAATAGAAAATATATGCATACTATGTTTTAGTATTAATTTGTATAATTATTGATTTCATAATGTTTGTTTGTATATTTTTATTTATATTTTTTAATTAAGTAATTTTATATATTAAATTAATACATCTTTCATTTTATATAATTGTTTGTTTTATAATTTTATTTAATATATTTTTATTATTTATCATTTTTAATTAAATAATTTTATATATCAAATTAATATATATTTCAATTACTTATTTCTCAAATAATTAGTTTGACAAATAACAAGTTATCATCTCAAACAAACTCTAAATTTTACACATGATAAGGTATACCTTCTACTAGTGTTGTTTGTGTTAATATTATTGTTTTATTGGCTAGCTTGTAATTCATATACAGAAGCAATATATAACAAACACTCATAACCCAACCAAAGTAATAATAATATTATAAATAAATAAATATAAGGATGACAATGTAAGAGCAACATTAGATAAATAGCTTAAATGTAAGAGCTAACATTAGATAAATAGCTTAAATGTAAAAAGTAACGAAAGAACATAAGGTAAAAGCATGCATAAGCTACTCTAAAGCATAATAAATAGAGTAAAGCATACATAACATATAAAAATAGTTTGGGTAACATGATGGCCTCATCATCAATAAAGACATGCATAACAAGATAAGGTCGTTCATCATGATAAAAGAGTCATGATTGAGGTATAGATAGTGTTGAGATATAGATAAAAAACCAACATCATTGATATCATCACTAAAATTTCTACCAAATAAAGATCAAGTAAATATAAAATTCTTTCTTATTAATTACAAAACCTGAAATGGAAGACCATGAACAATGAGCCAACCATTCCCACCATTTTAATTTCAAAATGCCACCATTATCATAGTCATCTTATCATTATCAATCAAGTAGAGTAACAAAACCATAATCTTAGGATTCTATCCAAAAAACTCAAAATCCTAGTTAAAGAACTTCTTAATTTTAAAGATTACTAATAACCAATGAACATATATCACATACCTATAACTTTTAGTATCATCTAGTAAAATTTCATTGCCATGGATTAGAGGGGAAGTGATTTTGAGACATTGATTGGCAAACAAAGTAGGGAACTCAATTTCAAAAGGTGAGCATCTCTCTAATCTCTAGAGAAATTTCTTTCGCTTACTCTTATTGAGGATAACAAACAAAGTAGCAAAATTCAGAATAATAGAATTTATGTGAAAACTCTCAAGTTCAGGTAGCCTAACCTCAAGTTTTTCCAATGCTTTATAATTAAAAAGAATATTTTAGAAGGCCAAGTTTGGTTACCCAAACTTTATAAAGTTAAATAAATACCCTTTTCTCAAATTTTCTCTCATTTCTCACCCTTTCTTCCTCTCTTTTCACTATCTGTCAACCTAAAAAACTCCCAAACCCTCTTTAAAACATAGAAATTCTTGGAAAACCTTAGGTAAACACCTCTAAACACTTGATTGAATCATGGATTTTAGGTTGATTCATGGTTTGGAGTAAGAGGAATTAAGGGAATTTCTCTCTTTACAAGACCATGGAGTTTGGATCCTTCAAGTATGGCATCAATAATAAGCTAATGATTTTAATGTTAATTTTAATTTTTTTTAAAAGTATATCAATGTATAAATCATTGTAGTTTATGCATGGATGAGGGTTAAGGCTCTTAAGAGCCAAAATTAGGGAACATACGTTAATTGATGTTCTTAGCCCCAATTTTGGTTTCCATTAAGTTTATTGACCTTTGTAGGCTAGTTTTGCTTATTAGAAATGAATTAAAATCTTTGGATTTCGAATCCTTAGTTTGGACTCCAAAGGTCTCTTTTAGGGACATTGATATTTTTATCCTAATTTCTTAAATGAAATGTTATGATCATGTGTAATAGGAATTTATTATGATTTATTGATGATGGTTGTTATAATTATTATGTTATCTAAGACCCAACCCTTAATTGCCCTTAATTGATTACATAGTTAATCTCCCTCGAGATTAGATAATATCGTATGTTTAGGATAAAAATGATATGTTTGACATTGTTACACTATGATGAGTTATGAACACTCTCTATAAGATTAATGTCTTAAGCCTCTTTTAATAGTAGTGTTATTTGTTTGTTTTGAGGCATGTGTGGTGCTAAGGAAAAGGGAACACTAAGAGGAAGGATTAAGATTGTGAATTAGTGTTATGAGGTGAGTAAATATTTTTTAGTAACCTTTTATCATCACAATGCATTCATGCGTCACGAAATTCAAGTATATGCCAAAGTATACTAAATCATTTTAAGTATGCATTAATGTGAATAGAATAGAAAAATCTTTTGATGTTATGTGATGCGTAAATGACATATGATGTGTAGGTGCTCCTTAAGGATGAATTGGAATTCCATGAGTTCATGATCGATCATGATATGGATAAAGATGAAATGTGTATGTTAAGTTTGTATGCTAGCTAGCAGGCTAAGAATAGAATGCTTTGAGCTCATATACAAGCTTAAACATTTATTTAAGACATATTATAAATGTAATCTACCCATCAAAGGGATCGTTTCCTAACACACAAAAGGGTGGTGCTTTAAGGATACACTTATATGCCTAAGTATTTGAGAAGGCATAAAAAGAAAACGAAGTCCTCCATTACATCAATGGGAATTCTAATGACTTGAGCACATTATTGTACGTTATGCTATGCTATGTTTGAAAAGTTATGATATGTGTTATATAGATAGAAAAATGATTAAAAATAAAAAGTCACAAATAGCATGTGAATATGTTTATGCATTATAATATTAGTATAATATTACATTATCATTCACTAAATTTCTCTTAGAAACTCATCCCACCATTACACATCTTAGTTGTTTTATAGGGTACAATGGTGATAGAGGTTTAAGTTTTCAATTTCTTTTATTTAAGGCACTACATTTGATTCTTCATAGTTGCCATTATCTATGAATGAGAAAAAAAGTAAATAATTTATAAGTTGATGATTCAAAAAAGTTATATAGGTTTATAAATTAAGTTAAATCCTATATTTTCTAGTTATCTATGCATTTCATTTAAGATATAATTATATGATACAAGACAAGATAAATGATTATTAAGTAAACTAGATGCAATTGATGAAGATGAAGGAAAGGGGAATTTAGTTAAGGTTGATGTTGTTGATGAGAATTAATGTTGATAAATGATGGTAATGAGATTAGAGTAAGGTTTTATATCTCTACCTTTTTTATTATAAGGAATTTCCAAATAGGAGAAATTTTAAGAAAATGAATATATTTTTAAAGAAAATAAAATGCTAAGCAAGAAATGGCATCTCTTATAGAGGATATGTTTTCAAAAAATGAAATGAAAAGAAAAAAAAGAAATGTTTTGATAGTGGCTATCCTTTTGAAGGATATGTCCAAGGAAAAAGAGAAAAGTATTTTTAAGAAAAGAAAAGGTTATAGAAAACAAAATATTTTTATAAAAACATTTGGGGTCAATTTAAGTTTCCCCTCTCTTATTGGTTAATTTCTAAGAATATTAAGGTGGTGTTATAATAAGGAATGATTTATGTTCAGAATAAATGTTTATTTAATGATTATGCATTAGAGTAGTAGTGAAAGCTATGGTATGACATTTTCGCAAGTGAGAATTTAAGCTTGCTATAGCATCCGATGGCCTTTAGCCTGCCCATTCCCTAATGTTGGAATGACTCATATTTCGAGTCATATGACATAAAGGTAGTTTGGATCTAAGTGTACATTTTAAAAGTATAAGAATAAATTAGCCCTTTATTAGTTCAAAACCATACAACTTATTATTTACTCTATCAATTTTGCACATCAATAAATCAAATATTATTCTAGAGAACAAGGTTTACGAGAGAAAGGCAAATGACATATCAAACTCATTTAAAAATTATGGTTGAGAATTTATATATGTTCTAGAACTCCATATTTGGGTTTTAGAATATGAGTTGTTATGTTTTTTTATTATCATTTTACCTTTTGTATTTTTTATGAATAAACATTAGAAAATAAGGATCTTTAAGGGTAATAGATCCCTATGGAGATCTGCTCTCAATTTATTATGACTTATAATTAAAGGTAGTGTGGAATGCACTACATTAGCACTTGGAAGAGATAGGCATATGGCTATCATACCTGAAGCAAAAATAATTCACGAAAACTCATCTAAATCACTAAAACATCATAAAATAGTCTAACGTAATCTTAAGACATTCAAAAAAAGTTCCTATGGGAGTGACTCTAAGAGACTCTCAATAAAACATGTTACATTCATCATCATAACATATTCAATAATGTTTGATAAGTCAAGTAACATAAATATAGAAAAGATCTCTCCTAAAACATCACCATCTAGACATATCATCGTACTAACTTAAGACTTTCAACTTACTATGAAAATGAAATCATAAGCGTAAGGGATATCTTTCTGCGATATTTCTCACTCATGTTTAACATCATTCATTACAATTTAACAACTTCATAAAATCATAATAAGGAGAAAGTCACACAACTATAACATTTTTCATGGGGAAGCTCACAATCACATGTATCTCGTATGTGATGTAAACAATCTTAATCAATATATAAATTTAACCAAATAGAGTCTATTAAGAGAATAGGCTTACAAACTTAAACTTATTCATTACATTCCTTAAATGCTCTTTACATAACAACTTTTACAATTCTCCTTAATTTCATAGCAATTTCAAACTTAAAATACAATATTAACAACTATAGACAATAATATAGTGCCTACGATGAAATTAACTTCTTTAGCAATCAAACATCTCTAAAAAAACAATCTAAAGTATGTATATGGAGGGATGAGTTTGTGAAAAACTCAATGAATATTTATCGCTTAATATGAATTATTATGTAATAAATGCTCATATGTCTCTTTGATGAACATGCCATCTTAAGCTTTATGATTCATATCATATCATTCAAACATTTCACATTATAGCCAATAAATACTAACTTGAGTCCTAGAAAGTTCACTAAGAGAGGGTTGCAGATTAGGTCACGTCCAAGAGATTTTGTGAATTTCTTAAGATGAATTTAGGCTTAACACTTTTCAGACTACAAGATATATGTATCTAGTTTATTATATAAAGACCTTGTATCATTATGATGCAAGAATAAGGAGAAATTGCAAACAAACAAATTGACCCATGTTTAGATTTTCCTAATAAATGAAGCAACAAAATTTTTTAAGCTAAATTAAGATGAAGCTAAAGTTTATCAAAACTATGAAGTTATAAAGGACATCTTCATATTTCTAATGCAAAAAGAATCAAAGCATTCAAAATTTTCTAGCTTTAAAATCACTCTCACACATTGTTATAAGTGCAAAAGTTTATCTCAAAAGGCTTACACGACTTGCATCTAGCTAGTGTGCATTTATGAAACGAAGAATGAACATCTAGAAGCTTGCATAGCATGCATCCAACCATGCAAAGTTGCACTGCTTACATTTGGGCCATGCATTGAGACTGTTGAAACGGTCTGAGGTCAATACTTATAGATCGAATAGGCAAGTGCACCTATCGAGTATAGTATAATGTAGGAATATCGAGTGTCGATCCCTCAAGGACTAAAAGTACTAGTATTAGCTCTTTCTCTATTATTAACCGATAAATTTAAGTCAATTAATTAACCAATTAAAAATAAAAATAAATTAATTCGACAAACTAGAATAATGAAAATATGAACTAGTGGAAAAAAGGTGACTAATATGACAAACGACACTCAAGTATTGAATCACTTTAAAACTTGTTAAGAAAATAATTTTCTAACAATACAATTCAATTCAATATTTATGGAACCGTGGAAATTCTTCTAATATATTAAAATCCTTCTAAAGATAATTAACATATAATTCTAGATTGATTAATTGGAACTCTTCCTAATTAAAACCCCTAAAATTGCATTACACTTCTTTTGACTTTCACTATTAAGTTTGACCATAATCCGGAGGATTTATGTTATCCTATCTCTAGGGTTACATGCAACTCCTTTCAATTGTTCTAAATCTATTTAATAACTTGATTTCTCAATCTAAGTTTAAAGAATTATAAAATAAGAATCAATATTCCGGACATATCAATTCAAGGAGATAAAAAGCAAACATAATTGAATTTCATAAAATAATGAAAAGATTGTATTGACTAAAGAAAATCACAATTCAAAACTCATCTTAGGGTTCATCATACCCAAATGCCTAACTAATTTAGTTCATAATAGAATTACTAGTCAACATCAACATAAAGAGAAAATAAAATAGAAAAATTTTCATGATAAAACCCTTGTAGCCTCTAATTCTCTTCAAACTTGATCGATGACAAACAATTCTCCTCTTTTGGATAACTTCTTCTCCAAGAAAAAAATAAAAAAAAAAATAAGAACTACTTTTCCCTCTCCTGAGTTCTCCTCCTCCTCCTCCTCCTCCTCCTCTATTTATAATCTCCTACTCCCCCTCAAAATAGGAAAAATATCCTCCTCCTCCATTTAGGAAAATAATAAATTCTCCTTTAGGAAAGGATCCAATGAGCTTCCCAAATATTTCATAAATACTGCACGGATCCTTTCTTAATTGTATTAGGAAAAAATTGAAATTATGTCTGAAAAATATCAGAATTGATATCTAAACTATCAAATTTCTATTTGGTCCCTAAACTTTTGAAAATGCACAATTCTACCTAGAAAACTCTCATAATTTATCAATCAGGTCTAATTTTTAGGATTTCCTATAAAATTACAAAATATAAGCCAAAAGTGAGACATCATCTGGTATTTTTTTCAAATTAAACTCAATTAACAATAAACTAGCCCTAAAAATACTAAAAATAAAAAACTACCATATGCAAACTTCTTAAATAGTCTTATTTTGATCTAGTTTCGACCCTAGCTCCTATTTACACACCGTTTCAACTATTTTTCAATAAAGAATAAGGGGACAACAACCTAAAATATCAAATTAAAGAATTAGAGTCATATAAAATAAGGAAAAGTAAGAATTCTGAAGATTGAAGTAGAATTTAGAGGACCTTTGCAAGCTATTTTAGTTCGTTTATTTAGAAGAATTCATAGAGAATAATTTCCAAATTCCTTTCAATTGGTCTTTTAAATTCTTAGAATTATGATGATTATGTAATTGTTTCTCTTCTTTGCTTAAAATTATAAGTAACTAGTTTTTTTTTTCTAGGATTAAGGATGTAGCCCATTAATTTCTTATAATTATTAATTGATTTCTAATTTTAATTTATATTGACTTTTATTTAATAATTGTATGCTTGCAATTCTATGTATATATAGTGGACAAATATATGCATGTGTAACGTATTGTGCATAGGAGTGAGAATGAAAGCATGACATTAGCTCAATCAATCGTTAAACTTATGATCATTATAACTTAAATATAAGCATGGTCCATTAAGATCATAGGAAAATTAGCCAAGGAAGTTAATGAATTTCTATTGAACCTTTTGTGACCTTGAGAGTAGGCATAAATTCAATAAAAATATATTTAATATAGCTTGAGAGAACATATTAGATACTTCAAAGCAATCGATCTTCAAGAGTTAATTTGTTCATAATCAAAATCAAATCAATTAGATAATTATAGGAGAGTAATGTGGTAAATACCAATTTCTTAGAAATTTATCATTATTGATTGTATTTTATTCAATAGCCCTAGTGCATTGAGAAGGGGGG
>CATIWR010048455.1:0-48532 GCA_949677035.1 Omphalea diandra | reverse complement strand
AAAAAGATCTATCAATCAATATCAACAACCTGATTATCACTACCAATCTTTTTAGAAATATTTATATGAAAGCAAATGAAACCACAAAAATTCAGCAAATATCGCATTTCAGCCTTACCTGTTATTGGTAAAACAACTGATCAGAATACAAGCAACTCCGGTCCTACCTTAAACAGCGTAAAAAATTACAGAATCTGAGTAAAAATCAAATCAAATTGAAAAATCGACTGAACCGAGCTGGTTCAGTTTGGTTCGGTTTGATCTCTTAATAAAATTGGTTTATTGAGTTATATTTTTTTAAAAATTCGGTTTTAGATTTTTTGTTCGATTTTTTATATAGAAAACAGAAAAAATTGAATTAACTGAAGTAATTAATAAATCAAACCCATTTGAATCGAATCAAATTTAAAATACATGTAATTTAATTGAAACAATCCGAACCGAACTGAACTTTTTATAAGATTGATTCAATTCTGTTTATAAACATATAAATTTCAGTTTAATCGGATCGTTTAATTCAGTTTTTTAAAAAATTTCGATTCAGTTCGATTTTAAGAATAAAAATTTGATTTATTAAAATTTGGCAAAAAATCTAACCGAACCTACCAAAACAAAATTGTTTAATTTGTTCTCATTTTCACTCGACAATTTTCATGTAATATTTCAAAATTTAAAAAATATATTTAAAAATATTTTTGTTATATTTTAATATTTTAAAATATAAATCAATCTATAAATATATTTTTTTAACATTTCAAATATAAAAATAATTTTAGAATTTGTTCGTATTAATATTATATTTATCATTATATAAATTTTAATTTCATATAAAATCAATTAAATAATAATAATTATTTTTTATTATTATACAATATAATTATATATTCAAATATTTTATTTAATAAAAGGTAAAATTAGAAATATATTACATATTATTTTTCTTTCCTTCCATAGTTAGTTATTTATCCAATCAAGAAAAAATAAAAATTATTTTTCTTTCCTTCCTTTTTATCCAAGTACAAGGGAAAAAAATAAACAAATAAAATAAAAAATTTTTTTTTTCTTATTTTCTTTCAATTTTGCCAATCACAGTCTTAATAAAAGTGCTGCCGCGGTAGGGTTGAGGGGTACACTTGGCATTTCGCTCTTGGTTGTATATAAGTAAAGTAACTGCCCTTGTCAAGCTTCGGCACGTGACATTTCTAGAAAACATATTTACCTTTTCGGGCATTTACGTGATTACTTCGTTGTCAAATGAGAACGAATATTCCAGATTATTCGATAGACCCAACAACTGTCTGAAGCTGCAAATGAATCGAATAGACCGAACCGAGATTGTGTAGATGTATGTACGATGTTGGATACGACTATTTTGGTAGGGATGGAAGTTTCAAGTAAAACAACACGGGTTTGAATGTGGTGTTTAGTTTAATTTTAATTTAATATTTTATTTTATTTATAAGTTAATTTTTATAAAATTTATTTTATTTAAATGAATTTTTATATTTGATAAATAGAGCTCATTTTAAATAAAATGAATTTTATATTTGATTTAAGTATAAAATTCAATATAATAATTTTATTTTATGAAAATATTTTTATATTATTTTTAATTTTTACAAATATACAAAGCATAAGAACGAGAGAAGAAAAAAGAGAAAAGAGAAAGAAAAAGTATAAAAAGTATTTTAATTAAAAATATTTTTATCATAATATAAAAATTATAATTTTAGAATTCATTTTATAAATTCTATTGAATTTGATAGAATTTGGTTTAGGTATAACTAATTTTAAGGATTTAATAAAATAAAATTTTAAATAAAGTTTCATTTATACCAAACACAAAAGATTTGTAAATTAATTTCATAAAAATTATAGATTTATTTATACCAACACAAAATAAGAGTTGAGAGGCCTTTAATTCAATTATTTTTTAGGAATGAAATGAATTATTTTCCTATGATAAAAAAATGTGTAGGTAAATCAAAACAATATAAAATTCTATAATTTTTTGAAGAATAGAAACTTTATTAGTATTTTTTAATCGAATTGGTAAAATAGCATTTTTTTTAGTAAATATGTTTTTCTATTAATCCACAATTCAATTTTAACTTCTTTTAATAAATTCTATGGTCTAAATTTTTAAAAATAATTAAATTTTACACTATCAACTGCATTCCAAACTTTACAATGACAATATATATATATATATATATATATATATATAACTTTCATAAAAAAATGTACATTCATGAAAATGATTCAATAATTTTCAAAATAAGAAAGTAAGATAATAAAAAATATATTAATACTATTTAGATAATCATTATTTTGTAAGAGTTTGGGCAATTTCTTATTCTTATTATTATTTATTATTTAAGATTTTTTTCATTTTCTTACTTTCTTTTCTAATTAATAACCAATAATTAGATTGGTTTTTTAATATACTATTGTATTATCTATAGAATTGCAATAACCTGAACTTTATTTCAGCAAGTAAAAATCAGTTTGAATTTCTTTATAAAGCACAAAGTTTGTTAGTATACATCTTAATTATTTTTGAATCAATATTAAAATTCTCTTCATCTTTTTAGAGAAAAAAATATTTTTATTTATAATTAATCATATGTCATCTAAAATAAATATTTCTATAATCAAAACTATCAATATAAATAATAACAACATATCTCTCCATCGTTATACTAAATGATAGTATAATAATAATAATCTGCTTCAATTTTAAGAAGTTGTCTAATTTCCTGAAATTTTAAACAAATAACTAAGGACCTCTGATTTCAACCAAATATGGAATTTTAAGCTCATTTCAATAACTCAAAGTATTACAGAATTAAATATCACATCTCCCTTTTTTTTTTTCTTTTTTCAGTGCAAATCTCCTATTGATTCAAGCAAAGGTGTGCTTGCTTTTTTTCTTTTTTCTTTCTTTTAAAAAAACGTTTTGCTACGTTTTTTTCCCCTCTTTTTGAAAGTTTTCTATTTTTAGCTCATTTATTGTTCATATTTTTTACTCTATTTTTTCATAATCTTTTTTTTTCTAACTTTTTTTTTCATATTTTCAATATATAAATTAATTTTTAAATTAAAGAATTTTTTAATCGATTAAAAAATTCATCTATTTTTATATATTATAAATATAATATAATATAAATATAAAATATAATGTGAATGTAAATATAGATTTAAGGATTATTTTGTTTTCTTTTTGTACAGAATTTTTTTATTTTTAAAAGACGTAGAATATATATTTAATTAGCATAAAGTTCATTTCATAATATTGGTAACTATTAGACAATTTAACTTTTTCAATTCAAAAATATAAATATCTTTTATCACTTTTTATCAACAGATTTTATTTTTATAAATAAAAAGATATATATATATATATATATATATATATATATATATATAATTAGTTTTTTACTTTAACTATAATATAGTATTTATTTTAATATTATATTTGTTTCATATTAATAAATTATTTATTTATTAGTTATTTAATTTTATCTATTATCTATATCTAAATATATTATTAAATGTTTTAAATGAATCACTATTATATTTATAATTAATATTTCATGTATGTATTATAAAAAAGTTTAATTTATAATATTTTAAAAAATACTTATTGAATCGTTATGCATTATTTATTTTTAAAAATCTAGACTATGGAATATACTTATTTGTTTAAAATTTATGTTTAAATTCATAATTATATAATCACTAATAACAATTTTACCAAACACTTAATTTCACTCAACAATAAATTATCAGTAATCAATGATTAACAATAATAATAAAGTAAATTAAATAGATGCTTGATGAATATCTCCTTTGTTTGACAGGAAGTTGTTAAGAACATACGACTTCCTGTAAAATAATAATTTTTTTCATGTTTAATTACAACTAAATACAAAGTAAAAAAAAAATTTACACTTTTTTTTTACCACTCAACTGGAAAAAATAATTTATCAAAAAGAGTGTCAATAAGTTTTTTTTGTTTAAGAAATTGAGAAATATTTTTTAAATAAATTTATTTAATTTCTCAAAAAATAATTTATTAATAGATATCATTTGCATGAAAGTACATGAAAATGAGTAATTTACGAAATTGATTTGATTAGGTTGAGTGATATTACCTTTTATATTTGAAGATAAACACTTGGTCATCAGTTAATAGATTTTTGTTAGTCCTTTTCTGAATGAGGGATATAATACAAAATCTATTTCAATTTCTAGGTCTTACATTAATTCATAGGAAGAAAAAATCATGTAATTCTCTTTTGGAATAAATTATGCTAATAAGGAAAAAGAAAATAATTTTATTAAATAGAATTTTATTATTTCAGTAATAAATTTTTGTTTAGATTAAATTTTAAATTAATATAAATTCAATTAAATTCGATTGAGTAGTATTAACAATATTTATGCACATATCTTCTAGAAAAATAACTTATTTGCTAATACGATTTCTATTCTAAAAAACTAAATGTTTTCAGAGCACATAGACAGTTTTATAAACTATATTAATTTTTTTAAAAAATAAAGTATCTATGATTATTAAATTTAGTCTTACTTTTTTTAAAAAAATATTAAAGATAATAGACAAGTCAAGTGAATCGAGCTTAAGTTGAATCACTTAAAGTTATAAATAAATTAAGATAACTCATTATATCAAATACCAAAAAAAAAAAAAGAATTGTTGTTATGTATCAAATAAGAACACATAATTTTAGATTTTAAAAATACAAAATATTATTTTAATTTAAGAAAATAATTTAATAATTTAAAGTAGATTGATCTACTGATCAAGTAATTTTGAATTATTTTCTTTAAATTAAATGAAATTCATATCACTTTTGCAAAGAAATTTAAATTAAATTTTAGAGTTGAATAAAAAACTGTTACTTTACTCTAATATCATGATACCACAAAATAATATATACTTTATTACTTGTGATACAAAAAAGTGATGCATCAAAACGATAAATATTTAACAAATCAAATTTTTATATTGAAGCATGATTTGATTTCATTGCATGCAATATATATATATAAAGGAGTGTGTTTAATGACGAATGTAGGCAAGTGTCCATCCTCCTCTAAAATTTTGTAGTATTAGTTGGAAGCATCCCGTGCCAGGTGACGGGAGATGAATGCATCTATGATGTGCCTCTGATTTTAAATTGGATACATCAGCCATCACGGTTTCTACATATATTTTTAATCATTTTTCTTGCGTCTTTTTTAACCTAAATGCATCTTCAGACTTCTAAATTTTTTACATTTATACTATTAAGTGCTTTTACTATAATTTATATATTTTAAATTGTTCTATTATTTTTTCTTTAATTAAATCTTTTTAATAGAAATAATAAACAATTATTAAAATTATTAACAACGTCTATTAAGAATGGGTTTAATAGCATAAACATGAAAGTACAAGGGCTTAAGATATATTTGCATTTCATCTTTACTTTGAACTATCTTTATAAATTCACACTATCTTAATTTAGACTATCCCCATATATATCTCTCAGTATAATAAAATTAAGATAGATTTAATTAATATAAATTTTTTAAATACAATCCAAAAATTACTGAAAAATTATATTATCTAAAAACATGTGTCTAATATATAAGAATTAAAAATTTAGAATTATAAAATTAATTTGCTTATATTTACTCTGTTAATGTTTTTCTATTATGAAAAACAATGTAATATCTTTATTTTTTTAATTATTTTTTTTATGAATTTCTTATCATTAAAGTCCTAAATATAATAAAAAATAAAGCTCGAGGATTAAATAGGTACAAATTCAAAGTATAAGAGCTCAATAATATAATCGCGTAAAGTTCAAGGAGCTTAGAATGAATTTTACTTTTTTAGATTAAAATACTATTTTATTAATGTTCACATGCTTTACATAAAGCGCATAATGCATGCTCTTAACATCTGTCAAAAAATGATTTAATTAAAAAATAATTGTAAAATAGCTCAATGTACATAGATTATAATAAAAGCACTCAATAATGTAAATAAGAAAACTTCAAGAGTGCGAGGATGTATTTTGCCTTATAGTAGAAGCTTTGTTTGCCGTGTAATATATAATAAAGTGAGCTGAAATAATCAAATTCACTAGAAAATACGCACATGACTTATAATGCCAAAGCATGCCCTACTCCAGATTTTGGGAGGGTCTTTGCCTGATCCAATCCCTTGCCTCCACAGATTTATCTTCCATTGCTTTTAAGGGTTTTACCTAGCTTGGCCTGATGCGAACTCCCTGCAATACCACATCATATCTTTAAACTCCTTCCCTTTAAATTTGATCAAGAAATTGGTGTTGAGATATCTAACACAAGTTTTATGTTTTACATGGGGTTGTCAATTCGTCCCCGTAATGTAGATTATAACATATTATTATATGCATCACGGTTTGTTCAAAATTAAATATGATGATTACATAATTTACCTATTGCCTATCACTCATCAATGTCTAGTTGTAACTATTATACATTCAAAGATCATATTTTGGGCAACTAAGAAACCATATCTAAATATCTTTGTTCTCCTTCTTCACCATGGCATATGAAATTGGCAACATACAATCATTGGTTTTGATGGCAACAATAACAATAGGTACCCTTAAGCCAACATCCATCTAAGCAGATAATAGGCCTGCAACCTACCCTTACAGCTTCTTTCAATGCACTAATACACATGCATATCCACATAAAATCTGAACCCTTGCAATCATAGAATTCCATAGTATTTCCTAGATTTGTTTTTAACAATCCCAACTTGTAATCATTAAGTTTATTGAATTAATCACCCGTACCATTAATCTTCGTCAAAGCTAAGTCTTTGCCCTCTTTGTTTTCATCCTCTCTATGTTAAGACCATGTTCACAAACCTTATCAAAATCAATCCATTTACATTCTAATTAGAAACTACCCTCAACTCTTCTAGATATGTGCTGATAACATCCTTCCACACTCACAAACACAAATACAAATCATTCAGTAACCATTAAATTTTTTGCTAAACCTTAGTTCAACATATTACCTTTTCGTATATAGTTTCTCTATTCAATATGCAATTCTTATTTTTACTATTCACCACACAATTACAACAAATTATATATTCCTGTTATATTTGACATTCTTTCTAGGGTCAAGTAAACAA
Organism: Omphalea diandra; assembly: GCA_949677035.1. Lineage (NCBI taxonomy): Eukaryota > Viridiplantae > Streptophyta > Magnoliopsida > Malpighiales > Euphorbiaceae > Omphalea > Omphalea diandra. The sequence goes on along the minus strand of CATIWR010048455.1, from coordinate 41,325 downwards.
ACAATCAAACAAAAAAATAAGTTGCATTTTAGGTAATTAAAAAAAAATTTCTTATCAAATTCGTTGTCATTATACAAGGGGATCACTTTCCTTTCTGCCCCATTTTGCTTCTAACTCTAACATTGTTTTCAGCGTTATGGAACCTTCGAAATCTATGGAAGCCTTACCACTAATCTGTGTCCTTAATTTTTTTTTTTTTTTTTGGTTTCATTTTTTACTAATCAATGTTTCAATGAGAAAGACTAACAAAAATAAAAAGAAGATGATTTGGGTATCATGAACACTACAGAAAAGGAGTGGCTATGGGAGCTATGCAGGAGTGAGTAGATGATTGATGTGAGACATGATAAAGAAGAGAATTAGTGGGATGAGATTGTTTTTTGAGTTTAAAATATTGTCTATCTGACAAACATATATGTACTCTGTTTATTGAAGCTGTCGGAATAACTTTCATCATATATTAATTAATAATTACGACTTTCTATTACAATTTCCCTGATATATTAATTAAGAATTAATGATTTTTCTATTACAATTTTCCATTTAGAAATGTTATAGTTACTAAATTATACTCTGTTTGTTTCTTAATAGATGTCGTTTAAGATTTTTGAATATATATTAAAAATTATACTTAATAGGTGTTATTACATATAAAAAAGATTACATTATCCTCAATTAATTATTTTTAAGAATTATTATGTACTCTAAAAAAAACAATTATTATAAACGAGAAAAATAGTAGAGTTAAAAAAAATTAATTAATATTCATTGATAATTGTAAAACGTTAAATATTATGAAACAAAAATTTCTTTTTAAAACGACATTTAATTTGGAATGGAAGGAGTGGGTTAGAGAATTCTTGGGTGAAATTAACTCTTTATTTACCATATTAGACAATTTTAATCTAGAAACGAATACTTTAAAAGATACAATTATACATAGCAATAATAACTTAAACAAAAATCTCATTTTTAATAAAAATAATTTTTTCATCACTGATTATGTATTGTTGAGATCAATTTAGCCTAGTGGAAAAATAAATCAATTTCTGATCACTATTAATTGCATTATTGTAAATTTCAATATTATCAATCAAATTAACTTATTCTTGTAAAAGAATTATTTTAAATTATCAATCCATCTTCAGAACTCAAAATCGAAATCGAAATGGAAAACATCCACAAACAAGAATGTTAAGTCTGCTTGCAATAAAACTATCATGAATGTTTTCTGATGAATCAACCTAACATGCGATCCGAAGTCGGAACTGAAAGCAACTTACATTTTGTTCTATAATGCATCTATACACATAAAAACGTGAAATATATTGTCCATAATTTTACGTAGACCCTGTGAAATTTGCAATGCACTGTAGTCATGGTATCCTCTAATCCCACATCTCGTATATCTGAACAAAATGAAGTCCACACAATGCGTAGCACATATGACACTGTATCAGGGAGAGCATACTTCGACACAGCTAGCACATCTACCATGCAGAACAAGTGGGTCAATCGATGACCTACTTCAACAGCAGCATTCTTATACTAAGAAACCATGAGTACCTCTAGCACTTGGTTTTGTAGAATCAATAATTATGTTTGTGTTAATGGTTTGATTTGTTGAAATGGGTTTGTTTTATTTTGGTGCAATGTGCAGAGCGTCAAGGACGGATGAAGAAAATAAGGTGTATTTTTTGCTACATGCATTGGCACAATCTGATAAAGATTTGGTTCATGAGTATGTTTGATTCACGGAAAGAGGTGAGTAATGTATGCATATTCCTGCTTTGTCCAAATTTAGTGTTATTTGACAACACTAACACAGTTTGTTATAATTGCTAATGAGAATGTTTTGCATTTGATAATAAGTGCGCTTGTATTTAATGTCATATGAGTACTTGAATTTTCATAATTTTTGGATATTATATCGTTCTTGGATCCGATATTATGATGCTGCTATCTTTTTCCCAAAGGCTTTTGGAACTATTTCTTTTGTATTCTTAAGGCTTCTTGGGTCATATCAATTTTCATGACCTTTGGCTGTCAGTCTTTTGTTGTGCTTGTTTAACTAGGGTTCTCAGTTATTTTCTTGCTTATGTTTTGTTTTTAGCTAGTTGTAAATAATTACAGGTATTATTATTGGGGGATTTACAAAGTTTGTACTTTGTAATTTCTTGGACCTTTTGTCTCTTTTATCTCTATTCGTAATTAACAAAATTATCTTCTGGATCGTAAACCCAAAACAAATGGGAATGAATAAACACTTGAGTCTTGGATTACATGTCAAATTGCTTGTGAAGTACATTGTCTGACTTAGATGTTACATGTATTATCTACGTAATCCTGAAAGAAACAACTAATTCTATGAAATCTCCAGTCTAGCTACCGATATCCATTACTGCTTCATCCTCTTTTCCTCTGGTTCATCTCAATTTTTCTGCTTTAATATTTCTTCAACAAACCTACTAAGCAAGCTCTCCACCTTCCTCCAAGCCCACCAGCTTTTCCATTCATTGGCCACTCCTCAGGCCACTGGTATCTAAATGCTTTCAAGATCTTTCATCTAAACATGGCCCTCTCCTGTATATCCACGTTGCCTCTCGTCCCCTACTTGCTGTCTCATCAGCTTTGTTTGCTGTTGAGATCTTGAAAACGAATGACCTCACCGTCACGAAGAGACCAAAGTCTCCTTTAAACTATGACTTACTATTTGGAGACTTAAGTTTCATTTTTGCTCCGTATGGAGATTCTAGAGGTTCATGAAGAAAATTTGCATTACAGAATTACTAGGACCACATCAGATTGAAAGATCAGGTGATGTTGGATGCGAAGAAGTTGCACGCTTTTTGCATACACTGACAGAGAAAGCTTCTGATTGGGTAGTGACTTGATGAAGCTAACAAATAACACTGTATGCAGGATGGCAATGAGCACAAGGTGTTCAGAGGAAGATGATGAGGCTCGGAGGTGTAAAGAGCTGGTGCAGAGTCATTCAGCCTAACTGGTAAGTTATTTGTAGCCAATATGTTGGGTCCTTTTAAAAGATTTGATTGTTGGTTGAATAGAAAGCAGATAGAGGATGTTCCTAGAAGGTGTGATGAGATGTTGAAGAAAATTTTGAGGAAGCATGAACAAAGAGCAACGAGAGATGCTGGTGATAGAGAGGATAAAGATTTGAAGGATATTCTCTTGCAAGTACACCAGGTTAAAAATGCGGAGTTTAACATAAGCAGGAGCCATATGAAAGCCGTCTTAATGGTACGTTTTTTCTTCCTACTTTTACCTTCTGCAAGTGATTAGTTCTTTCTTTGTCTTTCATAGTGCCAAATTACATCAGAATTCACTCTAACACAAAAGATCCAATTGATATATACTCAAGACAATTGTAGGTGTGATGTGAGTGTGTGACTAATAACTAGTATGGAAAGCAATGAGGAAAGTGGATCTCCTCATCTTGGCATGGATGATTTGTCTTTGACTGAACAAGAAATTTTGACAATTTTATATTAAAAAATGCAAATTTATACTTCCATGTTACTGAAGCATGAATTAATTTTGACATGCAAGAGATTCCCATCTGATTTAAGTAAAGTGGGAATAGGAAAATATAATAAAAGAGTACAATTAAACTGCCGTATTTGTGATAGCACACGTACCCCATTATGGTAAAAAGTAATTTCAGGTGAGATCTTTGCAGTTCAAATATATCTTTTTGTTGTATCAGGTAATATTCGTTGCAGGTGCTGATACATCAACACATACCATGGAATGGGTCATAGCACTGCTCATCAACCATCCTAAAGTATTCAAGAAGCTAAGAGGGGAAATAGAGTTAGTTGTTGGAAGAAATGAACTGGTGGAAGAGTCCGATATCCCAAATCTCAATTATTTAAGAGCAGCAGCAAAAGAAACAATGAGACTATACCTAATAGGAGCAGCAATACTTAGAGAATGCCGTGAAGATTGTAAAGTTGGAGGATTTGATATACCCAAAAAGACTACAGTTGTAATCAATGCATATTCCATAATGAGGGATCCTGAGTTGTGGGATAATCCTAATGAGTTCTGCCCAAAAAGGTTCTTGCAAGAACAGGACAACCAAAATAAAACAAAGAGGCAAAACTTCAATTTTCTGGCATTTGGTTGGGAAAGGAGCATCCGCCCTCATTCACATTTTGCTTTCAGTTTAATTAATATTGCTGTTGCATCTATGGTTCAATGCTTTGAACGGAAAGTTGGTGGTGCTGGAGATGGAGATGGAAAAGTTAATATGGCAGTTAAATCTAGCATTATTTTGAGTCTGAAACATCCTCGTCTTGCTGTGGTTCACTTCAACCCATTTTCTGGCTGACTCTACACTAGTCATTATCTGCATTTCTGCTCTCAGTTTATGTTGTCTATCTAATTTGCGGTCTATGATCAACACTTTGTAATCCATCCCTACAATTACTATTGATTCATCGATTTGCTCTAACAGGATGTTCCAATGCATTTCTCATATAAATTAAGAAAGCTATTAAATCATTTAGAAAATACGAAACTCAAGCGTCATCCGTTTTTGTCCCGTGTTTAATAGAAAATAAAATGGCATGTTAATAGTTTATACATTTTAGTATTCCTATGTTTGGTATTATTTTATTTATTTTAATTGTTTATACATAAAAAATCTTTATCAAACTGTTAATGGAATGATAATTTTTCGATAATTGTTGATATGATATATTATTTATCTGTTATGGGAGTTACTTATATTGAACATATTAATATTGTATAATCACCTATGTTTTCACTTATTTTGATTAGATTTTGCAATATTTAAGGAGCATTTGGTTACCGGAATTTAACATTGTTATTCAGAATCACTTTTCTGGGAAAGTAAATTTATGAGTAAATGATTTTCAGAAATATAAAATTCTTGTATTTTGTTGAATATAAAATTTTTTGATAAATTCAAAGTTAATATTTTTAATTTATATATAGAATAATTCAAAAATTAACTTAAATTACTATTATGCCCTTAATTCAATTACATATTTTTATTTAATTAATAATCAATACATAAAATCTTATACAATAAAATTTATCACAGTGATTAATTCAGAAAATGAAATTTAATATATAATAAATATACTATTATTAAATAATATAATTGATAATTAAAATTATACAAAATATTATCATAATAATATAATATAATATTATAAAATATTATAATATAATATAATATTATAAAATATTATAATATAATAATATATTATAATATAATTAAAAAATATTATTTAACTATACTAAATAATTATTCTCTTATCTTAAAAATTACTTAATAATTATAATATACTAACAATTAAAAATATTTTCTATAGAAAATCTAAAAATAATTTAATTACTCAATAAATTAATAAGAGACTATAATTTTTATATTTTAATAATTATTTTAATTAAAATTAAATGATAATTTGTATTCTTGATTTTGATTAGAATTGTCTTAAGCAAATATATAAGTTTTCGTTTAGTATGTAAAAAAAAAAAGGTTATTAATTAAGGATATATTTGTCGATATATAATTATATAATTTTTAATAGTCATGAAAAAATAATTTTCTCACCTCTCGAATGTAGCTTTCCTAAGAATATAACTTTTTCAGGATAAAACGAAATACCAAAATTCAACATTTCAGAGCTATTTTCCTTTAAGATTAAGCCAACCAAACGCCCCCTTAAGGTGTTATGACTAAAAATTCAGCTTAAAAATCTAATTAATGCTTAAAGATGTTATTTATGTTTTTAGAGATCTATGTCAATGTTTAAATTTTATTAATGTAATTTCTCTTATTAGTATTTTAAAAAATGTTTCTTCAAAAATATTAGCTATTTTAACAATACAAACTTTAGATCTTAATTGAAGTTCACAAACTGGGTCACAGATTTATAGGGATGCAATTTTTTCAAAACAAATTAAATATTGAAATTCAATATTTTGAATGTACGTTCCCTTTAAATTTCACCAATCAAACACACTTTTAAGGTGTTATGACTAAATATTTCACTTAAAAATGTAATTAATGCTTAAAGATATTATTGTTGTTTTTAGAAATATACGTTAATGTTTAAATTTTATTAATGTAATTTCTCTCATTAATATTTAAAAAAATGTTTCTTCAAAAATATTAGATATTCTAACAATACAAACTTGAGATCTTAATTGAAGTTCTCAAATAAAGTTGAATTTGGCAGACTGAGTCACGGATTTACTGGGGAAAAAGAACTATTTATAATATGTTATTCATCCAAAAGATTAAAAAAAAAACATGTTTACTCAAATTTAACTTTAATATTATTAAACAATGGTCATCATTTTGTTTGGGCTTGAGAACTAACAATGACATAACAATAACCAAAATAGAAATAGAAAACATGTTTAATACATTAAAAAAAAAAGAATGAGAATACATTTTTATTTTATTTCACATTTGATATCTTAATTTATTTTATATTTTAAAATTAAATTTTAAAAAATTAAAATGTCTCATTATTATTGAAATTTTATTATTTAAATTAATTTATTTACTTATTATATATATATATGGATAGTTATGAAATTTTGTTCATATTCTTATATGTTGGAATATACTAAATAAAAATATTGAAATCTTATAACACAATTTTAAAAATAAGAGGATATTTGATAATAATATTATTTAAAATTAAAATATTCAACATTTATTTTTTTAAGTTTATTTGATAACACTTTTTTTAAAATTTTTAACATTTTAAATGTATTTGATGACAATTTTTTATTAAACATTTAATTTTAAAATGTTATTTAATTTGATAAGTAAAAGTTTTTACTCAATAGTTTAAGTAGTAGGAAAATTCAATATTTTGATATATTTTTTGAACATAGCTTTCATCCACCATCGTCGCCATTCGTTATCATGCTCTTTTACTATCGAGTATAATTAAATTTTAAAATATTTAAAATCAAATTTTATGATAATCTATTATCACATATGTAGTTATCTTATTTTAAGTTTATCTCTTAAACTTTATTTTTTGTGAAGATTTAACATTGAGTTAATAATAATTCAACTCTTAAATTTTTAATACCAAAACTATTCCACTCTTAAATTTTTAATATTGAACCATTTGATACTTTATTTTTCAATATTTAATTTTTAATTTTAGCAAACATCATCAAGGATTTTATTTTACTTATTTTTTCCTTCTCAAACAAAAAAAAAAAATCATTTTCATTTCTTAGAATAACTAAACATGTCATAAGATGATCATAGCGTTTGATATAGAATGAATTCCATCAATTTTCATGAAATGCATTTGTAAATCTAAATTTAAGATTTTTTTTAACTGTTGTACAAGAGGAGATTGCATTGTTGATATTGGAACTCTGATATTTACTTTTAAAAATTTAGATATTTAATATAAATAAAATTTTATTTGAAATTTTATTTCACTAAATCCATAAAATTGGTAATAATTAAACCAAATTCTATTAAATCTAATAAAATTTTAAATTAAAAAGTTTTTATTGTGATATCATTAATTCAAATATATCTTGTCTTTTCTTTTTCTTCTGCTTTCTCTTTTTTTTTTTTTTTTTTTTTTTTTTGTGTTATGTTCTGTTTTTGTTTCTCATATTTATCTTTCTTTTTTTCTCCCCCAAAAACTAATACTATTTTTTTTAAAAAAAATGATTTTCTTAAATTTTTAATAATTATATACATATCATATTATCATATTTAATTAAGTTGTCTATCATGTTTTAATATTATATGATTTAATATTTCACATTTGTTTTTGCCATTCTATAAAGTTATTTGTCCAAATTTTATGATTTTTCACTAAGACCCTCTTATATAATTTTTCATATTTAATTAAGTCATCCATTATTGACTCCTAAAATCTAAACTTTTTAAATTTTAAAAAAATTGGTCAATCCTTTTAATTTTAGCAAAATTAGCCAAAACTAATAAAATTGTGTCAAATTTAGGCAAAATTCAAATTAATCAAATAAGATAATGCATCGCATTAAAATATTGAGTTAAAATGTTGTTAATTAATGTTAATAACTAATGTTAACTGATTTTACTAATTTTTTATAAAAATTAATATTAGTTAGTTTGTCACGTCACGTGATATATCATTATATTTTAATCAATTTGAATTTTAGCTAAATTTGTCAAAATTTAATTTGTTTTGGCTAATTTCGCTAAAATTGTTTTTATTAAAAAGATTAACCAATTTTATCAAAATTAGAAAAAATTTATATTTTAGGGATCAATAAGCCTTTTCAATATATCATGAAATAATTGTTTTCCTTTGATCTATTATACTATTAAATCTTAAAATTATTTTTCAATCGATATTTTATTAAATTATTTAAAAATTTTATAATCCTCTCAATGTAATTTTAGATTTTAAATAAACTATCCCAATTATTCTATCAATCTTATTAATTTTTTTAGTTTGCAATAATAAAAAACTTAAATAAATTAAGTATAATCATGATTAAACACACCAAAAATCAAAATAAAATCAATAAAATTAATAAAAAATAAAATAAAATATTTTTATAATGATAAAAATACCTTCATTTCGTTCACACTTACACCTAAAAAACTTTGTTTCATCTTTTGCTCATATACGCCTCAAAATACGACAATTTTTTTTTTCACTTGCTTCTATAATTTTGATTATAATCTTAATATGTGTTTTATATTTAATTTATTTAAGTTTTGTCTTATTATTTTAAAATTTAAAAAAATCATAAAATTGATGAGATAATTGAAATAATAAAATATAAAATTTAATATAATGTTGAGAGTATTATAGATATTTTAAGATATTAAAAAGTAAGAACAACTTAATTAAATATGACAAATACCAAGTAGATCATATTTTTAACAAAAAAGTTAATAGAATGACCTAATAATATAATGAAAACAAATATAAACATAAAGATTAAATTGAACAATATAAAAAATAAGAGATAATTTAATTAAATGTCACAAACTATAAGAGACATAGTAATTAATTGTTATTTTATTCAAATAAATTTTACTTATATAAATTTTAAATATTCATATTTATAAAATACATCAAATATAAAAATTCATTTACAAATAAATTTTACTCAAAATTGATTTATAAATAAAATAAATTTTATATTAATTTAAGGCTAAAGTACCAAATAAACCCTTCAACTTATCTCAAAATGATAATAAACGACAAATTTACTTTTTCCTCAAAATTATCTATAATCTTGTTTTATTTCATCATAAAAATATGTTAAAATTATTTTCCATCTTATATTATTTCATCATAAAAGTCTAAAATATAAGTTGAAGAGGGCATTGACTTAGGAATGACAAGTAGATCGAGTGAAAACTATATTTAATCCTCTATCTCACACTCCTGATGAAGAGAATTTTCTCCAATTTCTGCTTTTGCATGGACTTCTCACCCCACGAAAATTTTTTGCAAGACAAATATTTTTATTTTGTATTATTTTTAAATTATTTTTTAACAATATAATTTATTAAATTATAAAATACAAATTTTTAGCAGTACTTTTACACATCAATATACTCTCATGTAACTCATTTTTTTTTATATTTAATGCAATTGGGTGAATAAACAAAATTATTACTCTACGAATACATCGTTTTTTCATGTTTTTCAATAAATAAAATTTTATTGTTAAAGTGAAATTGTGTTTTTGGAATTTAAAATTTAAAGATTTAGAAATTTAAGAAAAATTGTGTTTTTATTAAAACACATCTAAATCCGATTTTTTTAAATTGCATTTATCATACACACACTTTTTTCGGCTAGTATTTTGGACTTTATGATGAAATAATATAAAATCGAGTGTAATTTTGATGAAAAACAACTTTTATGACGAAATAATATAAAATTAGAAATAATTTTGATGAATAATACACATTCAAGAGTAAATTTAATGAAAAAGTTCATTTTATCATTTATTATCAATTTGAAAAAAATTTAAAAATAATATAAAATTGAGTATAATTTTGATGAAAAACGACTTTTACGACGAAATAATACGATATTAGAAATAATTTTGATGAGTAATACAAATTCAAAAATAAATTTAATAAAAATTTATTTTATTATTTATTGTCACTTTGAAATAAATTTAAAGATTTATTTAACACTTTACCCTTAAATTTAAGCAAGACATAGAGTCATTTTTTTTGGCAATGTTCCACCTTTCATTTATTTTTCTTGAATTTTTCAACAAATAGAGAAGAGCATTACATGAGAAAGGCGTCACTACACTTACACAAAAATTTTAACTATTTGCATTTTTTTAGAGTTTTTTTTATCAGAGCGTGCAAATAATTAAAAATATTAATAAAATTTATTTATATATTTTTAAAATTTCTTATAAAAATTTAAAAATAGTATAAATAGCTGAAATTTATACCAAACCACAACCTTTAAAAAAACGAAAAAGAAAAAAAAAATACTAATTTTGTTCTGTTGAATTTACATACATTCGTCCCACTTCGAAGTTTGGTTTTTTATTAAAAAGGAAAAAACCAAACCGTGATGATGACCCAAAGAAAAGTTGAAAGAAAAAAAAAAGGGAGGGGGGGGAAGAAAACTGGACAAGAACATAAGTGGGGATTTCGATGTAAGAAGTGTTCACGACGTTCTCGCCGGCGGCCGGCGGAGGTGGGATGCAACTTCCGTTCACTGATACACTGTACAAATGCATTTTATATTTCATTTCTATTTGATTAAGCGAAATTTCGTTTTTAGATAATAACATTACGGGGACAAGCGTCTAGAAGAGCCAAACATCTGGTCAAGTAGCATGACGATGGCCATGGCAACTGATGTGTCCATTTTGGGCTCCACAATGAGGCGGAATACGTCGACTCCAAAGGCTACACCGCCTACTGCCTCCTTCTGCTTGATCTCCGCCACTCTCCTCTTCCTCTCGTCGTACACCGCGCAGTTCCGCTGCCCATACGATCCTTGTATCTCGTACTTGCTCTTATTACTGCTACTACTACTATCACCACCGCAGTTCACGTGAGCCAAACACTTGCTGTTTAGGATGTTGACATGCTTCCTAGCCGAGAAACGCGGATTCACTACCGTTTCCCCGTCGTACACCAGCCAGTTGTCTGCTAGACTCAGCCTCTGATACATAAAACGAATCGTTTATAAGTAAAGAATATTTTAGTCATTTTCAAATCCTAATTTCAGCTAGAACTTAAGTACCTTGCGGCGGATAGTGAGGAGAGGCTTGCCGCCGGCGTCCATGAGGACGATCTCGCCTCGAGAACCGGAGGTGGCCATGTAATTATCCACCCGAAAAACGAGATTGCCTTTGGTATCAAAAACAGTAAAGCCATTGCAATTGAAAAGCAAAGACTTCTTCCATACAGTCAGGACAACTGCGTCGGGCTCTATATTTGCAGAGGACTTTATGAGTCTCTCCTTGGCGGGGGTGAGTGCCGGAGAGGGGATGTTTGGGTGTACCTTTGTCATTTCCAGCGTAACAATCTCGGAGGGGAAGAGAAGGCGTTTTGGTGATTAAGTTGAAGGATCAACAGGGCCAGTGTATATATATATATGGAGAGGGGGAGGTTGCGTGATTGGTCCAAAACGAGTAAGAGACGCATAAGGCGCCTGATAATAGGCTAAAGTCAAGCCACATAAGCCTCTCCGAGCATGACGTCATGGCGGTAATTTATTTATTTCAATTTTTATTTTTAACGAACAATTTTGCAATTAGAAGAAGAACGTAGTGTAGTCCTTGAGATAAGAAGTTAATCTCATATGATAAGACAGCTAAACATGAAATTTAATATAAATAAATTGAATAGTTAGCTAAAGTGATTAAAATAATTTAATTTTTTTTAAAATAATAAATATTTTTCCAATGCATCAATTCGATATGCAAAAATAATTTTAGAATCATTTATAAATAATTTTAATTTCAATTGATGTATAAATTAATTTAAGAATCTTTTTACCGCAAATACTTTCATCTTAACTGATTTGAGGATTTTTTTTATCTTAAATAATAAAGATTAATATTAAACCGAATGTATTTAAAAATTATTTAAGAAAATGTTGTTTCATAAATGATTTATGTGATAATTATATATATATATTTGATAATTAACTTATTTTTTCTAGAAGCCGCATAGTTAAATAGTAAAGAGTAGAAATATCATGATTTGTAATTTTCGTAACTCTTGAAATGATAATCAATTCTAAATTATTTAATCAAAATTATTATTCTTTTATATTATTTTTGAATTTTTTATAGCAGGTTCAACATTTGATATAATAAATAAAAATTAATTTATGATACCATTTGATAGCGAAAATACAAAATTATATTGTAACTATTACAATATAAAAATTGAAGTTATTGTTTTAATAATTAAAGACAAGGATGGGGAGAAATTGACAAAGAATATAATGAATAAATAAAATCATAGGAAACAGAAAGCCATTAAAATAAAGCAAATGGGAAGGCCTATCTCTTTACTTCCAAGGGAATATATAATTATTTCAATGGCATTACGAAATATAAAAAATGAGAAATGTATGAAATTTGTGGGCGCGGACCAATTTGTGGTGGAGAAGGCAAACGGCTGTCCTGTCCACTCTTTGCTTAGATATTTTTCTTGGTCGACATAAAAAAATCACGTCTCTTAGTAACATTCTTAGTATAAAATAATGAAGCTACTTAATAATTAATACCATGATGATTATTGTTAATTAATTAGATCATTGGTTAGTTAATAATCACGTCTCTTAGTAACATTCTAAGTGTAAAATAATGAATCTAGTTAATAATGATGATTATTGTTAATTAATTAGATCATTGGGTAGGTCTTTCCAAAAAAAAAAAAAAAAAGATTAGATCATTGGGTAGGGCGGTGTAGGCGACTCCTGCAATGAGTTTGAGGCAGGTTTTTATGTGTGGAGTGACTCTAGTTGACCCGTCTTGTTTTGGAATTCAATCGAAACCATTGGTTGCATTTATAAAATTAAAAATTAATTAATAATTTAATTTGATTTGAGTTAAAAATTAATATAAAATTATATCATTTATGAAAAATTTAAGTATTTATATATATTCTTAATTTTTTGAAAATAATATTCTATTAAATTAGTTAAATCAGTCAAATTGAGAATCAATCAGATAGTCTATTTTCAGTAATTGATATGTTCTTCTTTTTTCTTTTAAAAAAAAATTGATATCAAAATATTGATTTTTATTCTATGTTTAGATATCATTCAATTTATTGTAGTTTGATTACACAGCTAAAAAACTAATCGATGGATTTTGATTCAATATTTTCAAATCAAAAATCAAATTGTAATTAGAAAAACTGTTAGTTTGATTACCTAAAAATCAATTACTTCACCAATTTTTTGCTCACCTTTAGTTAATAGATATCTCTTCGATAAATTAAAGAGTTAATTACTTAATTAGTACTAATGGCATTGTTGAGATCGCTCCACCAATTTAAATAGTCACATTCTACAAGTTCTTTTAAAATTTTTCTTAACCTTTCATAATTTAAATGGTCAAATTGAAGTGACGAGTGCTTTGACTGAGTATTAAGTTTCGAGTTATTGAGCATGTCTGGTTTATTGATAAATAAAATAAAAATAAAATTTTCACTATAATTCAGTATTTAAATTTACTTTAAAATTTTAAAAATCAAATTTCAAAGGATATCTTGTTATTCTTGATTCTCATTGTTTAAATCGATTTATTTATTTGTAAAACATAAAAATATTATAGATGAAGCTAATTATGAAAATTTTGTTAATATTTAAATTTTGTTTTCTTATATATTAAACATGTCAAATAAAAATATTAAAATCTTAAAATATCATCTTTTGGTGTAACTAGATATGCCATTAATTTAACAATTTAAAAATGCAATTATGAATATTGATAGTCCTAAAAAAGCTAAACACTCTATGAATGGATAGATACCTTATGAATGGGTGGTTTTTTACGCGAATATATTCACAGAAACTAAACGATGGTGTCCTTCGATAATACATCATCCCACCAAACTTGTTAATGACAAAGTCAAGGTAACGAACATTTCTAAATTCGCCTTTGGTAACGTTTGAAAAATCATAAACACATTTAATTCTCATATCTTCGAAATAATGCAGTTATAGAACAATTAAATCTCCTAAATTTCAATAACACTTAAAATTCAAATAATGGTTACTATTTCACGAATAAAAGGACATCTCAAGTCTACAGGTACAATATAAACAATTCTCTCTCATTCTCTTACTCTTATCTCTTTTGAAACTCTTAAATTACCTTCGTTAACTTAAGTATCTAATGTTTTTGGGCACCTCAACTCATTTTTGTATCTCTTGCAAGGTTGGCTTTGGGAGCAAGGGAAGTCAAATATTGTGTTAAGTGTTGAAAGTTAAATTTAAGTTTTTAGTGCAAATTTTGCTTAATTATGTACAAATTTTGTTAACTATATATAATCTATATTAAAAAAATAAAAAATAATAATAAACTCTTATTGAATGTTAATGCAATTGGTATGAAAGTCATCTTAAGTAATATTTATTTTATTAAAAATAAAATAATCATATAATTTACTAAAATTTAAATATATGAACTAATAAATCCTTCAACTCTAAAAGAGAAGAAACTTATCATTACAAACTGTTCTGAAGATATGTCGATGATAAAATAAAAAAATACATAAAATAATAGGTCTGTACTTCAAGCATTATGAACGACCTATACGAATATCATATGGATTGAAATCTTCCACAAAGATAGGGACATCAATAATAAAACATTATTTAATAGTTTATTGAATGTTAAAACTAATATATAGTTCGATCAATGAGATGCCAAATTAAATTGGCTGATCAATCAAGCTAGCTTACTCACTTGTCATCAAATATATTTAATTTTGTATAACAATAAACCAAAATAATTTATATATTATAATGAAATAAATCATGCAAGCAATTTAGATATAATATCTTTTTGGATTACGCAGGTTGGTGAGTTTTACACGATATATCTTTTTTGTCAATCTAAATAAATTTATTCAAATTAAATCAAACAAATTCATGAGAAATTATATTTTTAGATTCTTTCAATAATTAAAATAAAGATGATAAAAGAACACATTCTCTTATTATATAAATCAATGTCATTTGATTTGATTAATTTCTTCATGAATAAACAAGAAAATCTCAAGATACGTGGCATTGTCACGTATGGTACAAAGATAGAGGAGGATGTTAATTAATGAAATCTAAAGTCGTTATCCTTCTAATTAATATTAATTATAAGAAGAGATGGAACCAATCGGATGGATAGGTGGCTGTTGATATTATATTTATGTATATATAGTATACAAAGCATTTAATAGAAAAATCAAAATAAAGTGATGGAAAATGTTGATTCCAATTTCCATGCTAAAAGGCAGCAACGTGAGACAAAATGATGCCTGCGGACGTGGTACATAGGAGCAGTAGTACATATAAAAATAATCCAGATGAACAAACACGTATTTTTGGATGGGTCATAAAGGCTAGTCCTCTGTCAAATGATTATATAGTTTAAAGAGAGTGTAACGAAAGACCCAAGTATTAATAATCGGATACCTGTAATCTTTACGTTATAAATAACATTGATAGAATAGTTATAAGTAAGTCTTATATATAGGTTCACAATATCTGGAACAGAGGACCATTCTAGCTCTATCTCACAATATACTTAAAATAAATCAGACTATACTACCCTATAACTATTAT
Source organism: Omphalea diandra (assembly GCA_949677035.1). NCBI lineage: Eukaryota > Viridiplantae > Streptophyta > Magnoliopsida > Malpighiales > Euphorbiaceae > Omphalea > Omphalea diandra. The sequence goes on along the minus strand of CATIWR010048455.1, from coordinate 25,486 downwards.
CACTTTGTATGTATAATTTTATTTTAACTACCAATTATCACTTTGAATGTATAAATTTATTTTAACTACCATAATAGTAGTTCAATAAAGGGTAATTATGGCTCAACATAGAATGTTAATCAACCCCAGGATGTGATTGTTACAATAGTAAAACAATTAAATGGGTGCAATGTTAACATTTAATAATAATAAAAAAAAAAGGATCTTCTCCAAAAAAAAAAATCTCTTTCTCAATTTTATATTCTTTCTTTTGCCTCTTCAAATTATCATTAGTTATTTTCTTAGGCAGTAGTGTTTTCTTTTTTTATTTTTGTTCTTCTTGAAATTATTATCAGATTTAATTAGTCGTGTAGATCTAAATATTAAATATATTATCTCCAAATCAAACTTAATATTTTCATAAAAAATAGTAACATTTAATACCAATAATGTGAGATAAATTGATGTTAATTCATTCCCCATGAGTTTTAGTACAAATAACACAAAACTTTCAATCAAATTTCTTTATATGATAACCATAACATTCTTTTATTTATTATTTCTATAACGTTTTGCTTCTTCCTTGTTTTTTCAAATTAAGCTATGATTATCTTTAAATAGTATAATTATAATTGAGAATCGAACTCACAACTTTATATCCTTAAAATGATTTCAACCCAATCATATATATAGGGTAAACAATAAGCAAATAGTTAACACAAATTTAATAAACATTGGCTACTCAATGAAAAGCAGCCATCTCCTCTTCTAACACTTGAAATGCTACATCTAATTAGCTAGGGCATTTTTTACTTACTCAAAAATTTCTATGCACTTAAAAATTTTAATTATTTTTGAAACCTATAATTTTTGTGGAAATCATCATGAATACCCTACCCACCAACCCCATCCAATTTATTTTATAGGGAAGATAATAGATCATTTTGGAAGAGGATTGGATGCCTAAGAAATTAGTTATTAAAGAAAATAGAAATGAAAGGAAAGTTAAAAGAATCTATGGAATGGACGGGGGAGTTGAAAATGAGAAGTGCTCATGCTGATGATAGTAACACCCACCTTATTAGTGGATTTGGAAGTGGAAAGGGAAAGAGATGGGTTCATATTCCCTCTTTATAAACACCCCATCACTACCGCCTCTACCACTAAAATGTTACCATGTCCTCATACTCTTCATCTCATATGAAAAAGACATATATATATATATATATATATATATATATATATATATATATATATATATATGGTCTATTATTTTTGATTTGTCAAAAAATATTTTAGTCAATCAAATTTAATTTAATTTGTGTTTTCAAATATTTAAAAAGTATATAAAATAAGAGTGTCAAATTCGATTATCCTTCATCAATATAATAAATGATTCACTTTTATAATGAAAGTGAAAAAAAAAAAATTATCTTCTGTAATATAATTCATAATTCATCAGACCTCTAATTAAAAGAAAGAATTCATTATGTAGTTCACAGTCTATTAAGCCTCTAATAAATAAAACACACATATATATAAAATAAATTATAAAAAATTAATTTTTAAATTATTCATTCATATGATAACATTTTTCATAACTCACCAATAAAAGACTTATCCCTTTAATATTCAACTGTGGAATTAATTTTTTCATAGTTTATATTTAATTAAAAACATATTTTCAAGTGGACTCATGTATTAAGAATTTCTGAGTTGATGTGAAATAGAGAATGGACTAAAACTCAAAAATTTATCTAATATTTTATTTAAAAAATTTCTTTATCTCCCCAACTCATAATCAAACAAGCAAAACCTTTATCTTCTGCATACAACTTTACAAGTCATTTACCTTGCTAATTGTCTTAGTCAAGCCTTCCTCATGTCTAGAGATCCTAAATTACTTTTCTAGTTTCTTTTGTTTCAGCAAATTAACATCTAACACATGCACTTGTATTGATTATTTTATCATCTTGCTGATGCAAAGTCATTAGATTCTCATTAGCAGCACACATGGACGGCAATCCATAAATCATATCTAATGCAATGAAATAGTGGACTTTTTCTTTAATAATCCAAAATTAAAATTAAAAAATAAATTGCTATTGTATTACTTAATCAAAGTTTTAAAAAAAAATACTTAAATTTGTTCATTTTCTTTTATTTTGTTCTTTCAAAATACCATGCATCAAAGCTTAAAGTGAAAAAAGAAAAATCACTTTCTAAAGTGAAATTTTACCCACCATATAATTTACCCTAAAGTATGAAGTACAGCCAATTAGAAGCAAATTAAGGTAGCTAAGGAGTAACCTTTCCCTTATAAACTAGCCTAACTCATCCCATCCATCAAGTCAAAAAATTATTGGATATCATTGTAACAGTTTTCCCCACAAAATTATTGTAAAATAGTACACATGTTTTATAGCAAATTATTGCACATATATGACACCAAATTGATGGTTTTTTTTAAAGTATTTGTGAATGAGCCTTTAAAAACTGTATCATTTCAGAAAATTAGTAAGAATATCAACCAAATCGGATTGAGAAGACATTCTTTTTCCCATTCCCTTTCTTTCCATATATATAGATTATACATCCATAAAGGGGAAAATAAAGGTGATTGTTATATAAATAGCAAATCGATTTTTTTTTTTTCTTGGACAATTGTGTTTACGGAATAAATAGGTAATTTAATTTGTATTTTCCCTTTAATTTGGAGACTATTTCATTATACTTTTGACCTTAATTTTCCTTTTTCTCTATTTCACCATTTGCACAGTGGACATGGATGAAAGATGCATCTCAAAGTCTACTCTTGATGATACCCACCCATGGTGAAGTTCTATAGAAATGCTAATTGCACCGCTTAATTTTTACTACTTAATTAACCGCGTGATAAGTAATATATAATAAGCGTTTTCATAATAATTTTATAAATTTATCTAGCTCTTTATTTTTATGAAATTATAAATATTAATTTTATATATAAAAATTATTTTAAAAATTTTAATAATATTAATGAAATAATTTTAAAATGAATGAGTTCAAAAAAATTATCTAAACACATTTTCTATATTATTTATTATATATAAACTAAAGCTAAATATTCAACTTCTTTTATATAATATATTTAATATCAAATATCAATTAAATTATTATAATTAATTTAATATTAAATATTTTATAATTATAGTAATCTTAATTGTCTTCAATACATAATAACAAATAAATAATTTTAAAATTCTAAAAAAATAAAAAAATAGAATGATAATTTATATGAATAGATGACACGTCAAGTATAGAGAAAAGTTCACTCTTTATTTGAATTTTCTTTATGCTTTGACTATATTTACTAATTATATTTATTAATTTCTCTATAATTATTTAGTCATTTGAGCAATATTTGCTAATTATATTATATAATTATACAATTATTTTATTATATTTATTATTACTATATTTTATATTCATGCTAATTAGAAATTATATTATTTAATACTAATTATTAATTATACTATTTAATAATGTTATATTTTTTATGTATTATATATTATAAATATATTTTATATTTAATTGATCACTATGATAAATTTCATTGCATAAAATGTTTTGTTATGTAGATTAATTAAATAAACATGCAATCACATTGGAGATATGATAGTAATCTAAATTAATTTCTTTAAATTATCCTCTGTAAAAACTAAATATTAATTTTGAATTCTTAAAAAATTTATATCTAATTAAACACAAAAAATCTTACATTTTTTAAATTATTTACTTAAAATTTTAATTGTTTAAGAGAATGATTTCAAATAAACATATTAAATTTTAACAACTAAATATGATTTTTTTTTTTAATATAAAAGATGATAAGTCGACCGCCTAAAATGGGGGCACATCAGATAAGAAACTCATGCTTTAATCAACAAATAAGCAAAAGAGTTGGACCAAAATATATGTAGCATATCATCAGACGTAGGAGCTTTGAACAGCTGAAGAAGCATCAGATTCATTAATCACAGGAGAAATTAAATAAAGCTTCAACCAAGGAAGAAGAGCTTCTCAAAAATTCAGAGCCTCTGGTAAAACTAGTATTCATCCAACCATTCAACAACTCCACTCCGAACTGTTCTTTTCTCCCCTTTGTTATTTCCAATAATCTATGAAAAACCCAAATTATTTGCATCAGAAAAAAAACAGCACCACCTCCAAAGCATAACCATCCAACCCTCTCATTGGATGAAGGTGACTGATCCACTATTAGAGAGTCTCTGACCTGATCGCCAGTAGGAGCTACCACACAATTTGTCTTTTATTATTCCATACAAATTTTAACAGTTTATTTTTATCTTTTTAAGAAATATATTTAACAATAATTTTGATTTTTAAATTCTAATGACTAAAACAGAAAATCATATTCGAAATCCAAAGCAGGCCGTAACTTGGGCAAATTTCATTCACAAGTCCCCTTCAAAGATTTTAACTTCACCATCCCTTGTTATTCCTCAGTCGTCGAACCCCATCTATGGATACCAGAAAACAAGGCATCTAATCTTTCTTTTCAGCCCAAAATGTTACAAATTTGCATCAATCTTCAGCAGCCACAAACAAGAAAGCAGAACAAATCACACGTGAAAGTAATTAGGATCGGACATAGCCTTTTACTGTTCCACTTTTTGACTTGAATGTGGAAAAACTAATATTACTCGATTTAGAGGACCGACACATTTGATTTCCACCGTGCCGAAAGTTTCTTCAATCAAAACAAGAAGACTACAATAATCTCAATCATATAGCATCAAAAAAAAAAAATCATACTATGTCCTTTGATTTTCTTGAGAATCGATAGTCATCTCTATTTGGGTTGTAAAATTGCGAATTCCAAACATAGTTGGAGCAAAATTAACCAAAAAACCAAAAATCTTGGATACCCTCCACGTGGTATGCTAAAAAGTGGTCACACGTATGGCCCGTCCAGAGAAGCAAAAAGAGGCCATCGGTTCCGTGTTCATTATGAATACAATAATCACCCAAAAGTCAAATTCCATAAATGAATATTTGAACAATCATCTCTTGAAAATGAGATTTGATTTCTGAAGCAAGAAGAAAATCTCTTTTAACACAATCCTTGTGGACCAAGGGGGAAGAAGAACAATGAGGTCTCAAGCATCCAAAGGAACTAGAAGATAATCATACAGAAAAAGAATAAAATGACTAACAAGAGGCATAGACTCAATCATCTGAAGTAGGAAAACAATGAATTCAAACGCTTCATTGAGCTCTGGATTTTGAAGGAACCTAAAGATATAAGATATCTGCTTCATCTAATTATACTAGGAGAATTTTATTAAGGCTTCATTTGATTTATAGCAAATAATTTGTCTATGAAAAATAATTTTTATAAATAATATTTGCTGAAAAATATATATTTTTTTGGTGTTTAGAATGTATGAAAAAACATTAATTTTCTTGATTTATAAAATTATAACAAAAATTAAACCATTAAAATTTTATATTTATCTTATTTACCATTCAATATGAGAAAAAATCCATTAAAAATATGTATATATTTTTTTATGAATTCTACTCGTCGTGGTGACCATCATGACCAATGACAACCAATGATGAATGTAAATAATCAAAGATGATTATAATAAGTACACCAATAATTTGTATTTATATAACTTATTTCTCATTTAAATGAGTTTATCAAAATTTTAAATTTTGTTTTTAAAAAAATGATTTAATTTTTTATTGATCAAGTAAATGCAAAAAATATTTTCTGCCAGAGAAACTTAGCCCAAATGTTAGTCCCATTGTACTGTATTGTGCTCTATTCCATTCAGAATTTACCGGATTCCTAAATCCTCAATAGCGCCGTGCTCCAGCCAGAAGTCACATTATTGGAGTCTATTTTATGTTGGAGTTTAGCCCGTTGACAAGACATAGGCCATGGGCAAATATAGAAATTTTGCTTTGAGCTGACTTGAGAGATTCAAGAGAAACAAGACTGTTTTACATTTCAAACCATTCAGAAAATTTGTCCGTCATTTAGCCTCTAAAAAGTGTCATATAAAACATCAACTAGACAAATTTCAAAATGTAGTAACACTACAATATGTTTGCCTTCAAGTAAAGACATTCATAATAATCACAAGTTTATCAGGAGAGAACTGATATATATATATATATATATGTATATATACACGCACACAAGCGCGCGCTCGTGTTTCATCAAATTATACATTAAAAGCTCATGCAAGATGAATGATAAAGGCAATTCTTATTTTCCTGAATGATGCAGAAACCCTATCTCTGAAGTGAATTACTTTGAATCAGAAGAGGAAAAGAAAACCCTGCAATTTGTATGAACAAAAACTCCATTTTCAGGACTCTATACTAGTAAGAAAATAAGGGCTCAATCTACAAAACATTCTTTCAAGGGTCACAAAACCGGTAAGGTACTAAAATTAGATCTAAGTAAGGGAAGACTGCTGCTTGCCTCTTCTCTTCCATCCTTCATCACACTTCTCTAAAGTTCCCAGGCTTCACTTCTGAATTCAAACTGCTTGTACTGCACATTAGATCTGCTAAATAATACACCTAAAACACAGATACTTAACAACCTCTTCAAAATCTTATGCAAAGTCACTACTAAACAATTCACCTAGAAATTTGCTGCGGAACCAATAAGCTTAAAGATCCTAGAGAATCTTTGCAACTGATTACACAGGATCGCAAGTCTGTCTTAGCAGGAGCTCCATTAGGTCAGTGATATTCCATACAAACAACAGTGCTAAAGCTAGATTTCCCCTTAGAGATTCTCTTCTATGAAAAAAATCCTATCTCCATCATGCTCCTCCCTCTCAAAGGACTCCACTCTTCACTGGAGAGTTTCCTCTGAGATTCTCATGTTTGAAATCAATGTTTTACTCTTCTAAAAGAGAATTATATCTAAAACCATATTCAAGACCTGCCGACTCAAGGGGAGTAACCTCCCAAATAGGGGTGTGTAAATGGTCAGTTCAGTTTATTTGGTTCGATTTTTTACCAAAATCAAATAAACTGAATTTTGAAATAGATTCTCTACAAGGAAACAATATGCTTAAACCGTTCGTCCTCCTCCCCGAGAAGGATTCACTCTTTATAATCTATAGTAAGAGCAGCACTAGCCTCAGGTCTCTTAGCTGTACTGTTCGTGGAACTCCCCAAGCACCACTCACTCTTTGTTCTCCCTTTGAGCAATCTTCTTTATAAGCTCATTTCTCTATATAGTTTATTAGTTGTACTGTTCATGATACTCCTTGAGAACCACTCACTCTTCAAAATAGACAGAGTGAGGCTCACGCATTCACTCCCTAAATGGCCCACCTCCCAACGCATTTGGGTGCTCTGTGAGTGCGAATTCTCTTTTTTCTTTTGGGTGAGTGAGTTACAAGTTTGAGGGTAAGGCACTAGCAATCAATAACACATATCACTCAGAAGTCAGAAGTATACACGTGAATGCTTACCACATTTAGAGATGAAATATGCCAAATAATATTTCCAGGAGTTGATAGTAGCCAGCATGTACATGGTTAACATTCAAGAGCCACCCAACTATACAATAATATCATAGGCGTACTGGGAAGATTAATTTTGTGGATACGTTGAACATTGATGTGCACTCATTAAAGACAACCCAAAGAAAAGAAGAGCTGGATGGCAAAGATGGTAGCACTTCACAACATTGTGATAGTGAGAAAGACATTTATAGCAATGAGAAAATTTAGAAGCACAGCAGAAGTGCCTAAATTAAGTACATTTCTCATGAGAAGTTGATAGCAACTAACATTATTGAGATTCAAAAATTCAATCTTCTGAAGCGGAGGTAAACAGGGGATTTGACATAAGAACAGAATTGAAAGACAATGAAAAGGAGGAAATTGCTGGAAAACTCAAATTCAACCTGACAGTGGTTGCGATACCCCAGTAAATCAAGCTAAGAGGAAAAGGAATTTAGAAAAAGAATAACAAAGATTCATGGAGAGTAATTCTATCATTAGCCTCCAGAGGTTGATTTTCAGTAGTAAAGTTGATTGCTATTTTTCTCTAGAAAGGCAGGTGTTTTCTGTAGCTGAGCATGCTCTTTTAGAGTTTTTAGTTTTACTTCTATATCACCAGCATTTCTCGGTCTTTAACTTGAAGCCTACTAAGAACACGGAGTTTGACAGTACTATTTGCCTGACAGAATTTTCTCTCTACCAAAAAGATATCTTTGAGGAGAGTCAAATGTGCAACATTCCTCTTGCATTGAAAGAAGGCAAGTTCCAGTTATGAAAGGTGCACTAGGGGAGAGTTAAGCGTTTGCAGCATTTTGACTTACATTGGAAGGATGCAATCTCACACGGTTTGGGCCCTTATTTCTAGGTGATGATGAAGCAATTATCATCATGCTACTTTTACTAGGTAACTGAACAACACACAAAGAGCACCAATGTATCAGACTACTGCTTTATGTACAAAATGCAAAATGCAACTTCGCACTCAAACAATTCAGCAGCATCAAGTACACCTATGTAAGAACCCCATACAACAGCAAAAGTCGAAATATACCTATTGACAGTACGTGGCATAACTCTATCTCAACACAACACTACGAAAGAGTAAAGACAAGCAAATTCCTAAACAAGCTCAATATAAGCCATAGGTGCATTATCTCCTCGCCTAGGCAGCGTCCTAATAATTCTAGTATACCCACCATTTCTTTCCCCATACCTGTCCTGCACCTCAGCAAACAAGGCATGAACAATCTGCTTCTCATAAATGAATCCCAAAGCTTGTCTCCTCTTGTGGAGAGACCCATCCTTGGCCAAGGTTATCATCTTGTCGACATATTTCCTCATTGCACTGGCCCTTGCTCTAGTGGTTTTAATCCGCCCATGCTTAAGAAGCTGAGTCGTGAGCCCTCTTAGCAACGCCCGGCGCTGGTCTGGTGGCCGGTTGAGTTTGGGCACTCGCCGCCCGTGCCTCATGCCGAATATTCGAGACCCATTATCGATGGAGGGGAACCCATGTTCGAAACTAGTAAAGTCTGCAACTTTATAAAGAGAAATGAGTGGAAATTGGCGAAATTAAGGAAAAGGGAAATTTTGGGGAACAGGGAATTGAATTACCCGAGAAGCCGAGGGATAGAAGTGGATTTAGAGGAGAAAGGCCGGAGAAGGAGCGGAGGCGGAGTTGTGGCGGCGGTTGTTGGTGGCGGCCAGAAAGGGAGAATGTGAGGGAACGTGATGATGGGAAATGCGCTGCGGCGGTTAAAGAAGGAGAAGGGGAAGGAAGGGATGATATTAGAGAGGTCATACTCCATGTAGTGTTGCTTCCACAACGTACTGCCATTGCCACCGCTATTGCCATATTCAGTGAACAGGATGAGATGAACACTAAATGGGATGGGATAAGATTGCAGATGAATTGCTTCTGCCAATTTAGGCCTATTCTTGTTTTAGCATTACAATCCAGCCCAATATTATTTTTATGATGATTTCTGGCCCATACAGGATTTTTTTAGAATTATATATATATATATATATATATATATATATATATATATATATATATATAATATTATTTTATTTCAATTATATTTCTATAATCTATATGTATATTATTATATTATATATTAATTTTCTGAGAGTTGAATTGACGCATGAATTTGATTAAGATGTGAGAACTTTGTAATTAATTGGATTTTGATTTGATTGAGATTTGAATTTGTGTTTCGTAACGTTTTATTGAAATAATTATTTTACAATAATTGAGTTGAATTCTATTGATATAATTGAATACAAAAGATTTTAATAAAATTTATATATTTTAAATAGATATAAAAGTGATAAAACTTATTTCAATAGACATCTATGTATTTTTTATTTTTATTTTGTTTACAAAATGACGCATTTAAATTTAAATGAAGGCATTTTTTTATTTTAATAGTGAGTTTTATTAATATAATAAATCCTTGTAAAATTATGTCACTTTTAAAATTGTTTTATTTATTTTACAATGACTTATTTTGAATTAAAAAATAATGAATTTTTTCTTTCATTTATTTTTTAATAAGAAAAAATTAGCTAACTATAATTTAATTTAATTGATTTTTTTTTATTTTTTAAAAGTTTTCACACACTATGTTAGTGAATTCAACATTAAATTTCGAATTTACAATTTTTTGACTCTAAAACAATTTTAGTATCACATTCTAAAAATTGCTAACAGTTTATAATATAATTTGCAAATATGCAAATTATTTGAAATAATATAAAATCTTCCAATCAAAATTTTCTCTTAAATTTTAAACATTATCATCATCTTAATAACATCGTTATCATCGTCGTCGTCATCATGGTTCTAAGAAATTTGGGCAAGCTCATGAGCTAGCTTACTACATTTAGGATAAGAAATTGCAACAAACAAGAAAAATACATATAGTATCTAATAATTGACTTTAGTTTGGGTTTTAAGTCATAAAATAATCAATTTTTTTTTTAATTTGAAACGAATGATTAGTTTACTAATCAAAGAAATTAATGGTTGATAAATAATCATATGTCATATATTTAGCACTCAAAGTCTTGACATTATCATTATGGTCCAATCCACAAAATCAAAAAGTAATTATTGAACTAATAAAAAGCCTATAAACTCATAATACACCAGGTATATTTCATTTATTGCTACCCGATTTGTTGTCTTGTATTTATATTTTCTAAATCTAAATGGATTCATCGAAATAAATTGGCATTTATTTTAACTTTGATTTTGATGTTAAAATCCTTCATCAAGAATGAAGACATTTGTAATTAAGATATTATAATATGATCATTTTTTTTTTTGAGATAACAACTTATGATTGATCTAGATTTGCTCCAAAAATTTTAGTTTAATTCAACTCAAAATTATATTATTTAAAATTGATTCAATCTAAAATTAATCTAATCTGATTTAAAATTAAAAAAGTTATCGAATTTTTTTTAATATCTTGATCCAATAACTTAATTTGCTCTACTTGTAACTTACCATTTTTTACCTCTAATTTCTTGCAAATGAAAAATAACTAATTACACTATTGATGTGATATAGCAAAACTTTTTGAAATTTTATCTTGATTTTGTTTTTTTAAAACTTAGTTCTCTTTATTCTCAAAATTGATTTCTTCAAACTGTTTACTAAATCATGGCTAGAAGTATCTATCAATCAATTTGGTCAATTTCAATTTGATTTTCATAAAATCAAATTAATCAAATTTAAATTTATACAAATTGAATCAAACTAACTTGTACTAATTGAATTAAATCAAATCAAATTTAGTTTAGCTCAAATAGTTCAATTTGATTTGATGCAATTTAGATTTTTTTAAAAAATATTTTCTGAAAATTTTAATATACATTATATTATTTTAATTATTTATAGATATAAAACTTATTGTATATTAATTATATATATGTATATATGAAGTATATTTAAATAACTTTTGAATGAAAATTATATTTACATCATTTATTTAAAAATTTTAATAAAAGTTCAGTTAAATCAATTTGTTTGATTTTTAATTTTTAAAATTAAATCAAATTAAATTAATCAATTTTTTTTTTTAAAAAAAAAATTGAACTTAACCAAAATTCAAGTTCAGTCAAGCTAAACCAACCAATTTAATTTAATTTTTCTGTTTGAACCAAATAATCAACAATCCTAATTAGGGCAATAATATTAAAAGAACTTAGCCTCGCCTTCCTTTTATTAAACGAATTGGTCCATCGAAGAAACACAATCTTATCTTTAAAATTTTTCTCAAACTCTAATAATTTGATCAGTTTGGATTTTCCGTCATAAAGCAATTATTCTGTTTACTTTAAAATTGGAGCGTTTGGTTAGTAATTGCAATCAAAGAATTTAATAATCGTTATGTGGGGCTGTTTTATTGTTGACTTTGAATTGATATGCAAAGCTGAATTAAATATAAATTGATTTCTTTTATTTCCTATTAGATAATCAGATTTTTAAAAAAAGTTACATAAATTAAATATTATCTTAATATTTTTTATTTAAAATATTAAATTTAAAAATCCATTTTTTATTTTAATATATATAATTTGATAAAAAATAAAAACTCTATTAATATTTCTATTAATCTGGGATGTATTAAAACTAAAATAGTTTCATTACTAAAGTAAATAAATTTTATTAACAAAATAAATGTTTTTTTTCTTTCGCATAATTTATTCTTGATGGAAATATATAGTTTAAAATAATTCAATTCAATTTATAAATTTTTTAAATTGTTTTGAAAAAATTTAATTTAATATGTTATTAATAAGAACTAAACTTGATTGTATATAGAGCATTGAGAAACCAAGTAATTCATGAATAACTCAGCTATTCAGCTCAATAATAAATTTTAATTTATTTATATTTTATAGAGATTTTTGCTTATATATAGAGAGAGAGAGATATGGATTCTACCATTTTGATTCTACTTAGTATTGTGAAATTATCAAAGATATGGATTCTACCATTTGATTCTTTTTTTTTTTTTTGGCATTTTATAACAACGATTTTTGAGCATCTATCTAAGTTTTTTTTAGTAGAAGAAAGAAAATATTCATTCAAACACTAAATAGAGAAACATGAATCGAGATATAAGGGAAATATAAAATCATCACCTAGATTTTTCAAAACATATAATAATTCTCCTTGTAAGTTGAGCCTGACCTTGGATAACTATTGCATGCTATTGGTGACCGAACAAATGCATACATTGATATTAAGAGAAGAAAAATGGTTGTTGGAAAAAAAAAAAAAACTTAATCTTCGAATAAGCCGAATCAATTATTATTTGGATTTGAGGTTACCTTTCACACTAGGTATAAAATAAGGCTCACTAAAGAGGCCAAAATCAAAAAAAGCACTTGATGAAAAGAAAAGAAACTAAAAAATTACTCTTAGATATGAGAAAAAATTTCTTAAATATGAGAAATAATCTTTATTTAAAGCAAGAATTGATAAAAATATGTAATAAACATAGAAATGGAGGCCAATTTCTAGTAAAAAAAAGGCCATAAATAGTCCCTTCAAAAATGGAAAATGAAGGATAGCAAAAGACTTTAAAGACAGAGAGCAATAGGACAAAGTAATATCTATCTTAGTTTATACAACTAAACACGTAATTTTTCTATAAAAAAAGTTTCTTTGTGTAAGGTTGAGCCATTATAAAACAAGATATGTGGTTCAATTTAGTTAGTTTAGTTACAAAAGAAATTTGTTGGTTAATCACCAAGAAAGAATTTTTTTGGCTTAAAGACCAATTTGGTCCCTCAAATATTTAAAAAGGTTATTTTAAGGATAAAATTAACTATTTGATTATTTAAGGACAAAACTCCTAGTTTAGGCTTTATTAAGGCCAAAATTCAATTGATTTCAACTTGTGAAATGCATGTGGTACTGAAGAAGCGTTAGAAGTGTGTTTTCAATAGAAAAAAGTTAATTTTACATTTTAAAAGGGGGCAAAACAAATATTAGATGCTTAGAAACACCAAATCATCATATTTTTATCGTTGATCAATTAGAAAATTGAAGCTTCTTCTTTGTTGATCAAGGGATCTAATGAGTTGAAATTTGGTCTGCACATTACTGTGTTGGCCAGGTAATCTCTCATTATTGTTCTTTTATTAGTTTTAGTTATTGTTTTAAGGTTTTTATGTGGTGAGTTGGAGATTTTTTCATCAATTAAGTTTTGATAGTATGCAAGTTATGAGAACAACAAGGTTGTCGAAAATGCATATACGATTGATAATAGTAGGGCATTATTTGTTGATTTAGTGAGGTGTTTTATGCTTTTCATGCGGGGAGTCAGGGGTTTATAACCATATGCTAATTTGGATTTAATAATGGAATAACTTTGTTTCTTAAATTATATCATTATAGGCTAAGTTTTGGGGTTAATGTTAGGATTTTTCATGGGAGAAAGTTTATATATCATTACAAAAATTTATCGGGTCAAATATATATCATTAAATTATACCATTGCATAAATCTTTTTCTTTTCTTTCACATGATTTTTTCTTGAGAGAAATATATAGTTTAAAACAATTCAATTCAATTTATAAATTTTTTAGATCATTTTTAAATAATTTAATTTAATATGTTATTAATAAGAACTAGACTTGATTCCATATAGAGTACTGAGAAACCAAGTAATTCGTGAATAACTCAGCTATTCAGCTTAATAATAAATTTTTAAATTTTATTTATATTTTAAATGTCATTTTTATCACTTGTTTTTTAATTCCTAAGCTTGAAGTTATTTTCATTTGGATAAATATTTTTGCTTATAATAGTGCGCGCGCGCGCACACACACATACATATATATATGAGAGTGATCAATGTGATTTTCTTTGGACCAAATTTAAGTAATTCTTCTCTTTTCAATTCTACTTAGTATTGTGAAATTATCAAATATATGGATTCTACCATTTTGATTCATTTTTTGCATTTTATAACAATGATTTTTGAGCATCTATCCTAGTTTTTTTTAGTAGAAGAAAGAAAATATTTATTCAAACAATAAATAGAAAAACATGAATCAGGGAAAATATAAAATCACCACCTATATTTTTCAAAACATACAATAATTCTCCTGGTAGGTTGAGTCTGACCTTGGGTAATTGCTGCAAGCTATTAGTGACCAAAAAAATGCATACATTGATATTAAGAGAAGAAAAATGGTTGTTGGAAAAAAAAAAACTTAATCTTCAGATATGCCAAATCAATTATTATTTGGATTTAAGGTTACCTTTCACTCTAAGTACAAAATAAGGTTCACTAAAGAGGCAAAAACCATAAAAACCACTTGATGAACACTAAAAAAAAGAAACTAAAAGATCACTCCTAAATTTGAGAAAAAATTTCTTAAATATGAGAAATAATCTTTATTTAAAGTAAGAACTAATAAAAATATGTAATAAACATAAAAATGGAGGCCAATTTCTAGTAAAAAAAGACCATAAATAGTTCCTTCAAAAATGAAAAATGAAGGATAACAGAAGACTCTAGAGACAGAGAGCACTAAATCAAAGCAATATCTATCCTAGTTTATACAACTGAATACAAATTTTTCTATAAAACAAGTATCTTTGAGCAAGGTTGAGCCATTATAGAACAAGATAGGTGGTTCAATGTAGTTAGTTTAGTTACAAAAGAAATTTGTTGGTTAATCGCCAAGAAAGAATTTTTTTAGCTTGAAGACCAATTTGGTCCCTCAATTATTTAAAAAGTTTCATTGAAGAATAAAATCAACTATCTGATTATTTAATGACAAAGCTCCTATTTGAGGCTTAATTAAGGCTAAAATTCAATTGATTTCAGCTTGTGAAATGCACGTTGTACTATAGAAGTGTTGAAAGTGTGTTTTCACTAGAAATAAGTTAATTGTACATGTTAAAAGCGGCAAAACAAATATTAGATGCTTTAAAACACCAAATCATCATATCTTTATCGTTGATTAGTTAGAAAATTGAAGCTTCGTCTTTGTTGATCAAGGAATCTAATGGCTTGAAGTTTGGTTTGCACATTATTGTGTTGACTAGTTAATCTTCTGTTACCGTTCTTTATTAGCTTAGTTGTTGTTTTAAGGTTTTTTTTGTGGTGAGTTGAGGATTTTTTTCATTAATTAAGCTTTGGTAGTATGACAGCTATGGGGACCATAAGATTGTTAAAAATGCATATATGATAATAGTAGGGCATTATTTGCTGATTTAGTAAGGTGTTTTATGCTTTGATGTGGGGAGTTAGGGGTTTATAACCATATGTTAATTTGGATTTAATAATGGAATAACTTTTGTTTCTTAAATTATACCATTGCAAGATGAGTTTTGGGGTTAATGTTAGGAATTTTCATGGGAGAAAGTTTATGTACCATTACAAAAATTTGTCGAGTTAGCAACATAATTTTTCATCACTAAGCAGACAAATTCCGTCGTTAAGCTTGCTTAGTGATGAACTGGTCATTGTTGAGAGGTAGCGACAACTCTTATGATGGAATAATGATAGAAGTTTTTGTCAATATCATTTTGTCACTACACTTGCTTAATGATGAACTAGTCGTCATTGAGAGGTAGCGACAGCTCTAGTGACAGAATAGTGACAAAAGTTTTTGTCGTTACCATTTCGTCGCTAAAGTTAGTGATGAACTTGCGACGAAATTTTTCGTCTCTAAACATAACTACAAAATTTTGGCAACTTGTTGCTAAGATTAGAGACAAAAGTTTCTATTATTATTTCATTGCTAATGTGACAGGTTTTCATTGATATTTCATCACTATAATTTTATTTTGTATTTTTATATTAAAATTTTTACATTTTACATTATTAAAATTTTATATTTTATTTTTATTTTATACTTTATTAAAAATTAATATTAAAAGAAATACAATATAAAAAAATATTTATTTTAGTAAAAATTATAATAAATTGTATTATGTTTACAATAATATTGTACATATAAGATACATAAATATGAAAAAAATGATAATCTCCATCTTCATCATGTGCCTTCAAATAATTATCATCCTTTAGAGGCGTGGAATTAAGCTGCAAGAAAAAAAAATACAAAGTTACATAATATATAACTAAATATATTTATTAATATAAACATATACATAGGATGCTAACGAATTTTAACAGAGTTTCGGCAAAATCAGAACCTACTAAAACTTCAATATGAAATCTATAATTGACGTCAATGTAAGAAAAAAAAATACTCCTAATATATCTTTACTTATAATGCCTAATACTATGAAAAAAACCTACATGAAAAAATACTTCTAACACAATCATTTATCACAAATCAATACCACAACCCTTCATCACAACTAAATTTATACAAATTAATGTATATTATATCACAATAATCAAATGAACATCACATTTCATAACTAAGAATAATATATCATAAAATTAAAACTTAATTTATAATGTACATATTAATTATAAGAATTAACTAATAAAGTCATAATTAATTGCCATTTTCAATTAATTGCAAAAATTAATTACAAATTTACTAAAATTATTTACAAATTTAATAATGAATTCATAATTATTTTTAATTAATTCAAATGTTATTACTTAATGATTAATTTAAACTAATATACTAAAAAATAATTCCTAATGTCTTAATTAATTTGTTATGTCCTAATTTATATATCAATGAAATATATATAGTAAAAAATTAATTCCTCAATAAATAATAAATTACTACTAATTCATAACTTTTTAATTAATTAATAATTTTCTATTACTTACAAAATTCGTAATTAATAATTAGATCCTAATTTTTTAATTATTATACAATTCAAAATAATATCATAAATATTAATTACAATGTTTTAATAACTTTCTCATTAATTACAACAAGTTATTACATAATTAGTAATTATTTCATAATTTTCTAATTAATTACAAGACCAATACTTAATTTCTAATTTTTAATCAATAATAAAATTATTCATTACTTCCAACATTTCTAACTTTTTACAAACTTAATAATTACTCTCTTCATTCCCTTATATAAAAGTGTACACAACTTTTTATTAGATTTAAGAAATTTATTAGCTTTAATTTTAGGAGATAAGTTTGTTAACATGACCAAATTACCTTTATTTTAGAAAGATGCAAAATTATTATTATTTCTATATCCAAGAATACATCTACTTTCACTGCAATTCATCTACTCTTATAAGGCTACGAACAATGCCAATTACCAATAAATCGTCATCAATACATCTTGAAAATATAAAACGAATCAGAAGAGTATTTAAATATATGTTGAATGACTTTGGAATTTTGCAACTACGATTAATAGGTATATGAGGATAAAATCAGTAAAAAAGAATTAATTATTCATTGATAGTCTAAAATGACTTATCAAATGGAATAAATATTTTTTTTTTTAATATCTTATGTAAGGGAACGAAGGGAGTAATTTTTCATTTTTTAATTAATTTCAAAATTAATACGTCATTCCTAATTTTCTATTTATTATACAAACTAAATTCATATACTGAAAATTACTTCCTAATGTTTTAAGTAATTACAAAAATTAATTATAAAATTAATTACATAACTTAATTTTCTAATAAATTAATTTATAATTTAATTATAATTAATTAGATAATTTTCTCAGCAATTGCTAATTCACAATTTCACATCATTTTTAAATTTCCCATAGTTTTTCCAAATTTTAACTAATATTGACTAAATAATTTCTAATATTTCAAAATTTCATGTTATTTATAATTTCAAATTTAAACATAATTTCTACACAATTAAATATATATTATTTTCATATAAATCTCCTAAATCAATATTCCTTTTTTTTCAAAATAATAAAATAATATATAAAAATAACTAAATTCCATCTATTAATATCTATTTCAAAAAATAATGAAATAATATACATACCTTTTAGAGAGAGAGAGAGAGAGAGAGAGAGAGAGAGATCAACCAAGACAGAGGGAAAGCAACCAAGGCATGAAAGAATTGGAGAGCGTTGGCGGCAGTGAAGGTCGAAGCTGGTTGTGGTGGTAGTGATCGACGTTGAAGTCAAAGGAGAAGAGAGCTAAAAAAAAGGGGAGAGGGAAGGGGGTTGATTGATGCAAGGAAGGAGAAAAAAAAGAAAAGAAGAAGAGAGTGAGAGAGGAGGGAGGGTGCAGGAATTTAACCTAAGGGCTAGCGATGAAATTACCATCCCTAGTCCTTAAGTGTTTGTCACTAACATGCTAGTGACGGACACACAACGACAAGTCTGTCATTAGGATTAGCGATGGACAACTATTGTCACTGGCTAGCAACAAACTTATTATTAGGATTAAATTTTATATTAAGATTAACCATTATGATTTGATATTATATTATTAAATTATTAATATATTTTAATATCATAATATATACTGTCTTAATATGCACACATATATATTCTTAATATATATTAATTTTATTAATTTAATATTAAATAAATATATATTATCTTAATATATATTTTAATTTTATTAATAATATTATATATTTAATATTATACTTATATTATTATATTTAAATATTTTGCATATTTATACTTATATTATTATATTTAAATATTTTACATATTATATATAATTTAAAATTATTAATATATAATAATTTTATTAAATATATTCTTAATATATATTAATTTTATTAATTTAATGTTATATTTATTTTATTATATTTATATATTTTTCATATTATATTATAATTTAATATTATTCATATTATTCAATATTGTTTAAAATAGTAGATTATAATTTAATATTATTAGTATATTATAATATATTATTTAAAATTATTTTTATATATTTAAAATTATTAATATAATTTAATAAATTTATAATTATTTAATATTATTTATAATTTTTATTTATTTCTTTCTTATTTGCTAACTTAGCGATAAAATTTGTTCGTCACTAAGACTAGCAACAAATAGTGCGTAGTGACCTAGCATCGAAAATGTTTGTCGCTAACATTCCATCACTAGCGTTAGCGATAGCTCCGTTGTCGCTTCCGTCGATGACAAATTGGCACTAATTTTGCCTACAAGTTTAGGAACGGATTTCAGATTCATTGCTAGTTTCAAATTCTATTTGTAATCAGTAAAAAATCTATCCCTATTTAGCTGCAAAAAAGTTTGTCGCCAAATTCATGGGTATTTCGACAAATTTTTGTAATGTATGATCCACATTTTAAAGTATGTTGGTGGTGAAGTTGATGAATTTCCTATATAGATAAACTACACTACTTTTGAATAGTTAAAAAGATGTTGTCAGTAATTGGGTATAATGATAATGTGAAAGTGTATCGGAGACCTAAGGGAAAAAGTGTTGTAACAAGACTAAGGTTCATGTATAATGATGAATTAATCTCTGAGATTAGCAGGCTGGTAAAAGAAGATGACAATATGGAATTTTATCTTGAGCATGGGGTGGATGAAGTTGATATTATTAGTGTTGTGCCTTTGTTGCTACCTGATATTAATACATAGACATGGAGTTGTAGTGCAAATGTTGGGAAAGATAAGTTAGCTGGTAATGAACTTGGTAATGTGTATGATGATTGTGGTAATGCTAGAGGTAATGAAAGTGTTAATGAAGATGGTAATAATGGTGGGGTAATGAAAGTGTTCCTGAAATAGGTATTGAAGGTGGGGATAATGAATGTGTTAATGAAAGGGGTAATAGTTATGGAGATTATATGAATGAGAATAAGCATTAAGCTTTTGTCGTTGATGAATAATTTGACAACAATATAAATGAAGAGCTCTGACAGGTAAGGGAAAATATAATAGAAGAGATAAGAGGTAATGAAGAAAAATGAGATAGATGGTACTGATGAAACTAAATAGAATGATGAGATTGGTGCAAATGACTGAAGATCCTATTAAAGTTGCAGCTGATTCAGATGGATATATTTTTGTTGATAATACTGAAGTTAAAGACAATCTTAATGTTGATGATAGGGGCACATTTAGAAGGAAAAAGAAAATTCTCTACAATCTACACTAAGCAATTTTTGGTTTTATTTGAGAAATGTGTTTTGATAATGTTAAGGTTTTTAGGGAAACATGCACGACTTATTCAATTGCTAAGGATGTGGAGTTAAAGTATATTAAGAATGACAAAAAAAAAAAAAAGATTATAACAATATGCAAATTCAAGGATTGTCCATGGTATGTGTGTGCTAGCGTGGACTCTAAGTCAGGGGACTTTATGATAAAAAACTATGAGCCTCACATAGACGTTACAAGGTATTCAAAAATATGAGTCATTTTCTAAATACTTGGTTAATTATTTCAAGGGCAAGATATTAGATCAAGAAAATGTGAAGGTTAGAGATCTTATTGAAAGGGTTTGCAAAGAACTTAGGGTTAAGGTAAGTTTTAGTATATGTAAAAGGGTGAAGAAAGTACTAATGACAAAAAGAAAAGGTGATTATTAGCAAGAGTATACAATGTTGTGGGACTATGCTACTGAATTGAAGTCCATTAAAGTGTGTGCTAAGTCTGAAAGCAATAAGTTCCTAGCTTTCTACATATGTTTTGAAGTATTAAAGAAAGGGTAGCAAGTTGGCTGTAAGCTAATTATTGGCATTGATGATGCATTTTTAAAGACATTTTGCAAAGAAGAGTTACTTTCAATAATTGGGAGGAATGCCAATAATTCCCAATTTCCCATTGCATGGGTTATGGTTAAGAGTGAAGATAAGTCCATATAGACTTGGTCCCTACAAATGTTGAAGAAGGATTTAGGGTTTATTGATGGCATAGATCTAGTGTTGATATCATATATGCAAAAGGTATGTTGTGTCATTAAATTATTGCAATTATAAGCATGTATTCAATGCATATAACAATTATAACTTGGTATTTACTGCAAGGTTTAATCAAGGCAATGAAAAAGGAATTATCAAAAGCAGAGCATAACTGATATGTTATGCATATCTATGCAAGATAGAAAAAGAAATGAAGGAGATCAAAATTACGAAAGCAATTTTGGATTTGTGCCAAAAGCCCTTGCTGATAGTAAGTTAAAGATCAATTTGGTGTGTTAAATAAATTTGCTCCTGGTTATATTTAAGACTTGCTTGACAAATACCCTTCACCAACTTAGTGCTTAGCCTATTTTTCTCTAACCTCAACGTGTGATATGGTGGATAACAACATGTGTGAGAGTTTTAATGGAAATCAATTATAAGGAAGGGCAAAACATATCATTAGCATATTGGACAGTGTAAAGATTGATTAGATGGACAAGAATCAAATTAAAGGGTTGAGGCTTTTAAATGGTTTACAAGTGTAAGTCTTAATGTTATTGAGAAGTTAGAGGATAACATATTAAAGGTTGCTCATTGCCAATTGCATTAAGATGGTGAGAGGGGGTATGAGATATTTAAAGGGAAGGATAAACATGTTGTTGATTTGGTTAATAAGTCATACACATGTATGTCATGGGATTTGTCAAGAATTCCATGTCCTCATGACATTTGTGTTGTTTACTATAAGGGAGCTATCATAATTGACTACATTTTGAATTGCTATAGTAAAAAGAAGTATCTGAAATCATATTAATATCTCGTACAACTAGTTCAGGGCAAAAATATATGACCTAGGACTGAGAAACAACCATTTGAGCCATCATGCCCCCCAAGAAAATACCCGAAAGGCCTAAAAAGTTGAGAAGGGTTGATGTTGATGAACATAAGAAATTAAGGAGGCTATCAAAGAATAGATATGCATTGTTCCATGTGAAAGGCCATAAGACACAACAAACAGACTTACCCTTATAAAAATGGGATTTTAATTTCTAATGTGATTTACATTCATACCACATCACATATAAATGAATTATTTACACTATATTAATATTTTTTTGTTCACTTTGTGCAACCATAAAAAAACATCTAGGACAAACACAAGTTCAATATCATAGTCAAACTCATAGATATCACAGACCCTTGAGCCTATTGATAGACAATAAACTCAATATGTAAGTTTGTAATTGTGTCTAATATTTAAGACTAACATCGTGTGTAATATGTCAGGTTGGCAAATGTCTAATATTTAACACTAACATTATGTGTAATATGTTAAATTGGTAAAAGAAAGCAATTTTCAATCCCACAACATACTAAAAAACCTTCCAATGCAAATGAAAACATTAGAATTAAAGAGCCTTCAATTGAACATATGAATAAATAACGAGAAAAGTAAAGGTTGGGACCCAACATATCTATAATAAAAGGTCTAAAAGGAATAAGCAAATTTATTTTGGAATCATTATTGATCCTGTGACTAGTAAAGCAACATGATAGTTAAGAAATTAGTTTTGTATTGAGTAAATTATGTTAATTTTGTATTGAATGAATTGAACTTTTGTTAATTGAGACTTGACAACCATTCAACTTGTAGAAAGGTTAATGAATTATCAAAATCTAGTTCTAGTTGAAAATCAAAGGGTGACCTCAAGAAATCACCAGTAAATATATATGAACACAATCCAAGATATAGGAAGTTTCAAAGGCATGGACTTTAATGGCAAGGTAATCCTTGTGTTATAGCAAATTAATTAAATGAAGCTAGGGAGAGAGCAATTAAGGATTTGAAAATGAGGGCTAGAATGCAAAAGGCTACGAACTCCCTTATTTTCAGTAGCATCAATCCAAGTACTTGAATTTTGGATATCCTTAAATCGGAACACAACTAAGACCATCAAGTCAGTTCATTAGTGTCACCATCAATTTTGAGCCAACTCCACCAAATGACTCGGGAATTCCTCCTCAGCAAATGATGCAATAGTCTCAAGTATCTCATATGTCTTCTTAGCAAAAAAAAATTCAAAATAACAACTAGATAGGCCTATTTGGAAGCCTTGAATGCAATGTTGTTTGATGTTCTTATCATAGGCAATGCCTTTTTTTTAGATGTCTTATATAGGCAGTGACTTTTTTGTAATATTTTGTTTGCAATATAATACTAGATATATTATCTATTACATGATTTTGTATAGGCATTGACAACTAGCTTATCATTGTACTTTATATTTATCAATGAAAACTTTTGTTTGTTCATGAATCTTTTTGTTTTTGAAAGTCATTTTTCTATTTATGTTGATTCTCTACAATTTCAATCAATATGCCAATAAGCATTACCAAACACAACACAATTTGATTCAATATGTCAATTTCATTGAAAATGCTAATAATCAATTACATTAAAGAACTTCTACTTACATTTCAACATTCACTACAAAATGTATATTAAACATTCATATAATCTACTTCACCAAGCTACAAACAACAAACTTACTTAAAATTCCCAAGTAACATTCCAATAATCAGTAACACCCAAGTCACTAGTAAAATAGTTTTCAAATACAACACTTTCTTCTTATACATGCCACATTCTTGTCTAGCATCTCTCAATTCAATTCTCAGTTATACCCTAGCCTCCTCAATATTCACATTATTTGTAATAACCATTTTCATTTATAAAACACATAGCATCCAAGTTTGAAAATACATATGCATAAAGGTTTTATTCATCATACATACATAATCAAACATGTATTTAATGTACATATATATTATCTACTGTCAAGACTAGTGACCATAACTAGTTCTCATCTAAATGTATGTACATGACATAATGAAAGAGATAATTGGAATTCAGCCGACGACCTGTGGTCTATGTGTCTCAATGCAAAACTCTAAGCACCAAAGTGTCCAATCCCTATTCTTCGGTATCTGAAAAATATA
Source organism: Omphalea diandra (assembly GCA_949677035.1). NCBI lineage: Eukaryota > Viridiplantae > Streptophyta > Magnoliopsida > Malpighiales > Euphorbiaceae > Omphalea > Omphalea diandra. Next base: position 1,149 of record CATIWR010048455.1, on the reverse strand, counting down.
ATTGCAATTTAGTGAGTTTGACTCAATGAATAAAAACAATAATCAGATTCTTATATCATAGCCAACAATCAAATATCATCAGCATTCATTACAAGTATAATATTTGACTATGCAAGTGCAAGTGCAATAGATTAATTTTTGTGTCGTGACCATGCAAGGCAAACAATGCTTCCAGGAATTCATGTGATTTAAGTGACATTTGATTTGCTGGCCAACATATAACAAGTGATTCATTTGATCAATAACATGTGCTAATGGGACCTATTGGTCCATCTTCCATATGATTTGCAAGTGTTTGACAAGCCGGTCACAACACCTTTTTAGTTCCATGTGCAAGTGCTCATTCACAAATGATATACCAAGTAATCATTAAAAGCATATGATTCTCACTTGACTTGTATTCACATGTAAAATGTAACAATTCAATCATATATACATGTAATAGAACATAATCATATCATAAAATTATCACACACATACACACATTGAATCTAATTATGGTTTTTACTCACCTTTTGATGTGACCAATCTTTATGGTAGGTTTGGTACTCTCTCTAGGGCTTCCTCAAAGTTTTGAGATCCTAACATTTGATAATTATGGTTTTTACTCACCTTTTGATGTGACCAACCTTTATGGTAGGTTTGGTTCTCTCTCTAGGGTTTCCTCACAGTTTTGAGATCCTAACATTTGATACATACATGGTTATAAGTATGTCAAAATGATTATGAATGCTTAGTATGCAACTATGGCATGATTCATGCAAATGGACCTAGTATTTATGCATATTTTCCTTATATGGCAGCCTAAGCTTGCTACACTCTCATAACAATAACTCTAGATATACTTATCCAAATGACTTGATTTTTTTTTCAAACAAACTAGACACATAATGAGACAACATATTCGAATCTCAGGCCAATATCAGACACACAGAAAATGTGGTGAATTTTTAAATTTTTTTCTGTTGCAATGTCATCTCAATCTAAGTAAGTCTTACATTCCTAGGTGTATCTCAAATTTTACAAATCCAATTGCAATAATAATCTACCATCAATTACAAAACATATAAATTAACATTTTTCATGTTTTACTCATTGTCTAATTCAGTCTATAAGGTCACTAAAATAAAGGACCAATCTCAGGGTGAG
>CATIWR010048448.1:0-20456 GCA_949677035.1 Omphalea diandra | reverse complement strand
ATGAAGTTCATCCTTTCTTCATTTAGAGGTTTAGTGAAAATATCTGCAAGTTGATGATTTGTGTCAATGAATTCTAACACAACATCACCCTTTTGCACATGATCTCTAAGAAAATGATGTCTAATGTCTATGTGCTTGCTCTTAGAGTGTTGGATGGGATTCATAGATAGATTAATAGCACTAGTGTTATCACATTTTAATAGGAATGTGATCAATCACCTTGCCAAAATCCTTTAATTGTTGTTTCATCCAAAGGACTTGGGTGCAACAGCAACCCGCAGCCACATATTTAGCTTTTGTGGTGGATAAGGCAATTGATACTTGCTTTTTATTAAACCCATAAACTAGGCATTCATCTATAAATTGGCAAGTCCCGGAGGTGCTTTTTCTATCTAATAAACTATCCGCATAATCCGCATCTGAATACCCTATAAGGCTAAAAGATGACTCCCTAGGATACCATAACCCTAAGTGATTTGTGCCATGCAAGTATTTAAAAATCCTTTGAACAACATTCAAATTTGACTCTCTAGGAGAGGATTGGAACCTAGTACACATGTAAACACTAAACATGATATCTGGCTTAGAATCAGTAAGATAAAGTAGAGATTCGATCATACCTCAATATCTCTTTTCACTTACCGTCTTACCCGATTCATCTTTATCTAGCTTGATGGTACCACTCATCGGAGTTTTAACTACCTTACAACTATCCATGCCAAATTTCTTTAATATCTCCTTTGTGTATTTGGCTTGGTTGATGAAGATCCCTTCCTTGGATTGCTTTATTTATGGACCAAAAAAGAACTTGAGCTCTCCCATCATGCTCATTTCAAAATCCCTAGCCACACACTTAGCAAACTCTTCACAAAGAGACTCATTAGTAGCACCAAAAATGATATCATCAACATAATTAATGTGTCATACTTATGTTTTTTGACAAAAAGTGTGGTGTCCACCTTTCCTTTCTCAAAATCATTTTTCAAGAGTAAGCCTTTCATACCAAGCTATTGGAGCTTGTTTCAAACCATATAAAGCCTTGTTTAATTTAAAACCATGGTTTGGAAAACCATGGGACTTAAAACCAGGAGATTGTTCAACATAAACTTCCTCAATAATGCCATTTAAAAATGCACTTTTCAAATCTATTTGAAAAAGTTTAAAATTCATGTCATATACAAATGCTAAAAGAATTTTAATGGCCTCTAATCTTGCTACGGGGGTAAAGTTTCATCATAATCTATGCCTTCCTCTTGGTTGTATCCCTTAGCAACCATTCTAGCTTTGTTTATAATAATGAAACCTTGCTCATCAAACTTGTTCCTAAACACCCACTTACAACCTATAATTGGGTGTTTTTTAGGCCTTAGGACAAGTTCCCATACATTGTTTCTCTTAAATTGGTTGAGTTCTTCTTGCATAGCAAGCACCCAACTTTTATCATCAAGAGCCTCATCAATTGATTTTGGCTCAAGTTGAGAAACAAATGCAAGTTTATTATCTAAAGGATGAAGTTGAGATCTAGTACTTACACCCTTAGAACTATCACCAACGATTAAGTCCATAGGGTGATACTTGGAGAATCTCCAATCTTTGGGTAGATCTTGTTTTGGCTCATCTTCTTATTGATGTTGTGGTTCCTTATCTATTCTTGATGATTCACCTCCTTTTTTGTCTTTATCATCTCTTCTTGTAGAGTCTTCTAATTCCAACTTTTCAAGATCACCTACAAGATCATCAACAAAAATACCTTTCCTAAGATCAAGTTTACTAGACTCATCAAAAACAACATTCATAGATTATTTAATTACCATTGAACTTTAGTTAAAGACTCTATATGCTTTACTATAGGTGGAATATCCCAAGAAGATACCTTTATTAGTTTTAGAAACAAATTTTCCAAGATTATCCTTGGTGTTCAAAATATAGCACTTACATCCAAATACTCTTAGTTTTGAAATCTTGGGTTTTCTACGATTCATGAGCTCATAAGAAGTTTTATTAAGAATGGATCTTTTGAAAACTCTATTTGCAATATAACATGAGGTATTAATTACTTTGGCCTAAAAGTAATTTGGTAAGGAACACTCATTTAGCATTATTCTAGCCATTTCTACCAATGTTCTATTTTTCCTTTCTACAACACCATTTTGTTGTGGCGTTCCAGAAGTTGGAAAATTATAAAAAACTCCATTCTCTAAATAATAATTTTCTAATGACTCATTTTAAAATTCCTTTCCATGATCACTTCTAACATAAGATATGAAGTAACCTTTTTCACTTTTAACCCTTTTTGCAAAACTTTTGAAAGCATCAAATGAATCATTCTTATGGGCTATAAAAGATACCCAAGTGAACTTAGAGTAGTCATCTACAAGGACTAGTCCATAATGCTTTCCACCTAAGTAACACTCCTAGTGGGTCTTATCAAGTCCATATAGATAAGTTGAAGTGGTCTAGATGAACTTACAACATTTTTAGCTTTGTGAGAGGCATGGTGTTACTTCCCTATTTGGCATGGACCACATGTCTTGTCTTTGGAGAAGTTTAGCTTAGGAAGTCCATCCACTAACTTTCCTTTGGATAGGCTTTGAAAAAAATCCTTGCTTGCATGTCCAAGCCTTCTATGCCACAACCAAGCTTTATTGCTCAAAGATATAAGACACTTAAAAGATTGGTTAGCCAAATTGTCTAAGTCAATTGAGTATGTATTGCCTTTCGTTTCACCCTTGAAAACAACCTCATCATCCACTAAAGTGGTGACTCAACATTCCTTAGGATCAAAAGTGACTTTATTACCTTTGTCACACAATTGACTTACAGTCAACAAATTGTGTTGTAAGCCACTAACTAAAAGAACATTATCAATTAAAGAATGTCCATTCTTACCAATGGTTTTAATGCCAATTATCTTACCCTTGGTATTGTTACCAAATATGACATTTCCACCTTCTTTTTCTTTCAATGTCATGAATAGCTTTCTATTTCTAGTAATATGCTTGGAATAACAACTATCAACATGCCAATTGCTTGATTTGGTGGCTGCCACACTCCTCTACACAATAAAAGTGAGTTACCTTTTCTTAGGTACCCAAGCATACTTGGGTCCTAGGGGGTTAGAGATTGAAGGGTCCTCTAATTTGAGGTGAGCCTTTCTAATGAAACAATAAATGTTAACATGCCCATATTTCATGCAATAATGGCGTTGGAGCTTAGACTTGTGAGTCTTTCTCCTATGCACATATTTAGTATGAGTAGGAAGCCTTCTCATACCTTGATCATATAAATGTATGCATGAACATGTATGATGAGTAGGAGTAGAAAATTTCTTACAAGAGTGACCATGTTTTTAGTTGTAAATGTAGGCATGTTTAGCATTTTGAGTGTTAACTCTTAAGTTTTGGGGAGCCTTTCATTTACCTTTAGGCTTGGAGGTTTTGTGCTATGAGCACTTTTCTTCCCAATCTAAGGTTTGAGGTTATGATGGTCTAACAAAGGTAGTTTGAGATGATGAGGAGGCTCCATAAAAGCCTAAATTGTGTCTAACTAGTGGTGGTCTTTGTGACATAATCAATGTGTCCAAGGCTTTTTTTCCTTTATGGAACTTAGAGATTGAGCTTCTAAGTTCAATGACTTCTCCTTTAAGAGCGTCATTCTCCTTTCTTAATGAAGCCATTAAAGAAGATGATGTGGAAAGTTTTTCTACTGATTTTTTGAGTTCTTCATTAGAAGTCCTTATCTCATTTACAAGATCACTAAGAGTCTTCTATTCATCTTCCAATTTTAAACACCTTTTATTATAAGTTTTTACTTGTGACTTGTATTTGTCACACCTCATGGTTAGAGCCTCTAGAAGCTCTTCATCTATCTTATTAATTTCAAAATCACAATGAGAATAGGAAGAAGTACTTACCTCATTTGTAGAATCTTCTTATGTCGTGAAACAAATGTTGGCAACCTCTCCTTCTTCCTCTTCTTCACTTGAGCTTTCATCCCAAGTGGCTGAAAAATTCTTTTTCTTCTCCTTGTCTCATCTCTTCTTCTTCGTCAATTTGGGACACTCACACTTGATGTATCCTTACTTGCCACATTCATAGCAAGTGGCATCGTTGGATTTCTCTCTTGGACTAGGAGCTGTCTTTTTAAAGTCTTTTCTTTCCTTTCTTCTTTTGATCAACTCCTTTATCCTCATTAAGAGCATTGCTAGCTCCTCTTCTTCCTTGTCACTTTCTTCATCACATGAGGTGATTTGTACCTCTTTCTCTTTTTTTGAAGCTTTAAGAGCCATGATTTTCTCTCTTTTTCTAGTTTTTCTCCTTGCCCTCTTAGCTTCTTCATTTGCTCATCTTTTTATAAGGCCAACTCATGAGTCAAGAGTTTGCCTATCAATACATCGGTTGGAACCTTTCTAATCTCCATATTAAACTATTGTATGTTATAAACTCTAGCACGAAATTTATCTAGAGAAAGAGTTTTAAGGATTTTTGTGTTTACCTCATAGATAGTGAGAGCTCTTCCAAATTTCTTCATGTTGGTGACAATGAACAAGAGCCTATTTGTCATTTCTATCATGCTCTCATTATCCTTCATCATGAAGCATTCCTATTTGGTGACATACATCTCCAAGCGGCTTGATTTGACTAGAGTTGTGCCTTCATGATAGTTCTCTATAGTCTTCTAAATGGTATGTGCAGTTTGACAATGTTGCATTCTTTTAATCTCTTCTCTAGAGAGAGTGCTTAGAAGAATGACCATTGCTCTCTTGTTTATGCCATTTATCTTTAGCGAGCTTCAACCCATTCTTCTATTAGGATAAGTTCTTTAATTCCATCCACTACTTTAGTGGGTGGCTTCCATTCTTGGACAACCGCATCCCAAAGGTCCACCACATCTATGTCAAGGTAGATTTCCATTCTATAATTCTAATAAGTATAGTCGGAACCATCAAAGTAAGGCTTAAGGTGTAAATGGATTCTCTCTTGTTCCATGATCTTTTACTCGCCAATAAAGGTTTGTTTGAGTGTTTTGGCTCTAATACCACTTGTTGGCCCTAAGCACCAAGAAGAGAGGGGGGTTGAATTTGTGTATAAAAATTTAAACAAGAAGATAGGGAAGAGAATAAGTAGAAAGTAGACACAAGATTTATAGTGGTGTAGGTATAATTGACCCTGCGTCCACTCCCTAATTCTCAGCAATCAGGTGTTCCACTATCTACCAACGGTGTTTTCAAGCTCACATTAAACTTTTACACTTGTGTTTTGAAGGCTCACACAATAACCTTTACACTTGTGTTTTAACAAGCTCACACAATAACCTCTCTTAGTGTTTTTACAAGCTCACACTACAACCTTTACAAAATGGTGTTTATGCTAACACCAAACAATGTCTAAAAGAATAGAAAATATTGAGTGGCAAAATTGCAAGAGTTTATTTACAAATTTTTTAATTCTCTTGCATTTACATTTGTTTAATGAGGTATTTATTGCCTTTACCCACTAAAGAGACATTGCAATAAAACTGGTATAAAATCTTCAAAGTATGCTAGACAGATTTTTGCATCAAATGTTTGACAGTCTTAATTCGCAGTCGTTACTACTCGTTAGCGGTCGTGAAATCCAAATTCCATATGGAAAACCCCATTTGTACGGCTAGTCCATATGGCAGCTTCTCATTGATTCTCCAAGAAAATATAGTCGTTGCCTTTCACCTGCTCATAAAAGTGGCGATCTCGATTTTTCTTATACAGACCATGACTTAGGATGCGAGTTTCTCTATCAAAATGATCAACTTCTTCTTTATGATTCGCGTCACTGCCCATAAGTTGCCATCTCAAATTTTAACTTCCAACGGTCACCTGAGACACTTGTCATGCTCTGGATGTGGACTTGGTTCTCTCTTGAGGATCCTTGAAATTCGCAGTCGCGATTCTGATGCGACACAGACCGCGAAATAGCCTGTCACTTTTGGACTCCTTCTTTTAGATGAGTCATGTCCGATAATGACTCTGCGATTTCGCCTGTCTGATTTCTAGCAAGACTTCATAAGGATCGCAGTCACGAATATGAGATTGCGATCGTGATTTAGAAGTCAACTTGGAGGTTAAGAGTTCCATCCAACTCCATTTGAAAAACCTACTAAGTTCTACAAAACAATACTTAAATAAACCATTAATAACGATCAATCTACTTTGTCAAGATCAAAAGAGTTCCTAAACTTAGGATTAACCCTCCTAGTCCAACAACCCCTAAACAGTGATTTCATCACTACATCCTATAACAATTTATTTATCTTCTCTCTTTCTCTCAAATCTTTCTAAATCTTTCTACTATTCCAAATGGCTCCTAAGAAAGCTTCAAATGTAGAGAAGGGCAAGTCAATAGGCCAACCCTTTGTACCACTAACCCTTCATCAAATGAAAGGGATTAGAAAAAAGGAGAAGGATCGCTATAAAGCCAATGCCTCTAAAATCATCCTTTCAAAGAAAATACCCTCTGCCTTTCTTCTATAGTCTCTTGGGATTAAAGACAAGATTCACGTGTTTCTCTCCAACATGGGATAGAACAAATTCATCTTTCAGGATGAACTCGTATATGAAGAGATCATGAGAGAATTCATGTTTACGGTGACTCCTAGTTGCAAAGCCGAATCTTGGGCTAGATAATATGGGTTAGTTTTTGAGCTTTTAGGGACCCTTATTTCATTACTTTTGAATAATTATCCAACCTCTTTCATCTTTAAGTCATAGATAAAATGCCATTCATTATCTCTACACTTGATGCTATTTACTCTAAATTTTGGTCTGAAGTTTCAATCGAGACCAAACATGATCCCAAAACTTCTTTAGCCAAATACATCAAAACCCTTCCTTTTTGGTTACTTCAACATATCATCACCTTCTCCATTAATACTAGAGGTGATGATAAAAAAAAAAAAGCACCTTAAAAAGACCTTGCTTTCCTTTTTTGTCTTGCAAAAAACAAACCTATCCAATTCGATCGCTATCTCATGGATCAATTGATCCACATGAGCATTAAACTTAAGAGCCAATTTCTCCTTCCTTCCTATTTAATTGCCATCTACATATTTGTTGGGCTCTTAATAAGGAAAATGAAAAATTCCTCACTAAGAAACTCCTTCCTTCCCAAAATTTTTTGGACCTCACCTATCTTATCAATGCCAAAGCCATTCACCCAGACTCCTATACCTATATTTTGGGTGCATTTAGGGCCAAAAAGATGAAAACATCTCAAGCCTCCAAAAGAAAATGGGTTGTCATTAAAAAAGGAGCAACATCAATCCCTCCTCCTCACTAAATCTAAACTTTCACTTGCCACCATTAACCAAAAGTTGGATAAGGTGATGTAGATGTTAAAGAGGAGATTTCTCCTTATTTCTCACCTCCACAGTGATATGGTGGACTTGCAAGAGAAGATGGGTGTTCCTCCATGCCATTTTCCTAATTTCATGGATTCTAAGGATATACCAGAGAAGGAAGATAACCAAGAGGTCGAAGATGAAGACGAAGCTAAAGGAGGAGGCGACAATGAATAGTAAGATGATTCTGGAGATGATGATGATTCTCCAATCTTCTAGAATAGAATTTCTTTGTTTTTTTTTTTTTTTTTGCTTTGATGTGAAGTTGTTGATCTCACAACTTATCAATAAATAAATATGTTTGTTTTGTAATCCTTTGTCTCATCTATTATGTGATTGAATTTCTTATTTGATTACAACTCTTATGTTTTTTTTTTGTCATTCTTATGATTTTATAAAATAATATTTGTTCTTAACATTCACTTTATCTAATCTTTATGCATTTTATTTGCACTTCTCCATTTAACTTCTTTTTGATATTGCCAAATGGGGAGAGAATCATGGAGAAAATAATTTGGAATAAATAAGCATAAGTTGAAGGGGAACATTATTTGTCACTCATACTTAAAATTTTACATTGATCATTAACTATAAATTTTTTAAGTATTCATTGAATATTTCACCATTCCAACTTCACAACTCATGCATCTATTTTCCCTTTAGATCAACCTTTGTTAAAATAAAATAGGAGGAGATTGTTGGACTAGGTTGGTTTAACTTAAGTCATGAACTTCTTTTTATCTTGACAATAGAGATTGATCAGTACTAATACTTTTATTTAGTGTTGTGTTGCATATTATTGGTTAGTTTTTTCATTAGAAATTGGATAAAATTCAAAATCTCTAACCTTGTTAAGTTCACTTAAATTCACGGTATGTATATTATAATTCGCGACTACAAATCAATCACAATGATGGATAAAGCTAGGCCAGAGGAATTCACTGGGAAATTCGCAACCATAACATAGATGAAGGAAGTGAGCTTAAGTCATAGAGGAATTCATGGTGGATATCATGTCCGTATTCATGACCATGACTTTCATAGTGACAAAAGAGGGAACAAAAATCATAACTACAACGTGCCAAGTGTCTTAGGTAACCGTTGAAGATAAAAAGTCATGAGGGCGAATATTTGGTAGTGACTGTGACTCAAGAAGTTGTAGTTTCCTCTCCAAACTGAGGAATTCGCAGTCCCAGTCGCGCCCAAGATATATTTAACTAGTGGCCATGACTTTTGAGAGTTGTTAGAACACAACAACTATATTTTCCTGGACAACCAATGAACAACTGACATGTGGACTAGCCATTAGACACAAATGGGGTTTTTTGCCAAAATTTTCAGCTCTACAATGGAAATTGGAAATTCGCGACCACGAAATGGTAGTACCAACCGCGACTTCTGCCTGACAAGCATTTAATGCTAAATCTACCTAGTACATCTTAGAGATTTGTTGATTGTTTTATACCAATGTCTCTTTGGTTGATATGAGCTATATGTACTCCACTAAACAGAGGTGAATGAAAAAGAATTCATTAATTTACAACAAACCCTTGCCTATTTGCTACTCAATCTTTCATTCTCACTTTCGTGGTAATTGTTAGGTGTGAGCAATAAACACCATTGTAAAGAGGTTGAGAGTTAGCCTACGGTCAAAACTCTTATGGAAGGTTTTAGTGTGAGCCTGCAAAACACTTATGAGAGGTTTTTGTGTGAGCCTAAAAAACACAAGGTGTAAGGTTTTTGTGTGAGCCATAAACACAAGTTGTAAAAGTTTGGTGTGAGATTGGAAACACTGATTGAGTTGAGTAAAACACCTAATTAGAGAGAATTAAAGAGTGGACATATTATTAACACTCGAACCACTATAAACACTTACGTCAATTTTTCTCTTCTCTTTCTCAACTTCTCAAATGCATTTATTTTTCATTTTAATTTTTAATCAACCACCAACTCAACCCCCTTCCCCCCCCTCCTTTCTTGGTGCCCTAGGCCAAACAGGGGATAATGAAATTTAAGTTTGGAGGAATTGCTTTTGATTTTTCTTGTCTTCACTTAACCATTCTTGAATTACACTTGATGGTATTATTGCCTATGTGTCTTCAATTAGTCCTTTTTTGTGGTTAATGTCAACTTTTACAATTGTTGTGGCTAGTTTTAGTTTACAATTTTAAGGAGAATAGTAGATGAAAAAATTTTAAAATCACTATTCAAAAATGGCTCGGCTAATTTCTCTTATGATAATATCTTAAGCTTGATAATCATATTTTTTATTCAAAAATTAATTAAGCACAATAAAACATTTATGAACACTTGACAAAATAGGAATTTTCCATGAGATCTTCTAATCATACCACCTTAGGCTAAAGGAGAACTCTACATATGTTAGAACTTACTAAAACACCTTCCAAGGCAAAATCCTAGAACTTGGAAAATTTTAAGGAAATGATTAAGGCATTATTTCATTATCCAATTACTTCACATCCACATATTTCTTTAAAATGAATACTCACTTATCAATATAATAAGCCTTTCTTTCGGTCATCCATATTTATCATTATAACCATATGACTTAAATAATCCTTACTTCCCCTATCAAGAGAATAAGATTAGAACATGGTTATGCAATGACATGTTTTGTATTGGACCATTCATGTACATTCTTCAAGACAACTTGAGAGTTTAGTATTTGGCATGTGTCATTTATTTAACTTATCCATCTTCACAAAAAAAACAATAAAAGGAGAAGCAAGGGAGAAAATTATGACACCTAAAGAATAAGAAGGTGATATGGATGCTTTATAAGAAAGAAATATGAGTAGTAATCATATGGTAATCTTTTACATTTCATGTTGATGTTATAACCAATGCTCCAGCATGATTTCTCTTGTTTTGGACTAGACCACTCCTTCGAAGCTTAACCTGAAGCCCTACATTACTGGCTAATTAAACACCTCATGATCCTTGAATTGTTAAGTTCTACATTAGTGGAGAATGATGAATTTGCTTTACCTACGATTATATGTGATTCCTAGGAATTGAAGTAAACTCTTGCTTATGGTAACTATGAGAGAGGATCAAATTGATGAATGAACTATGATGCCAAGTCACACACATACTCTATTATGAATGGTTGATTGTGAATTGAATATGATTAGTCTAGAAATTGATATTATTTTGAGCAAAATTGCTTGATCAAAGAAATTCATGATTGTAACTGAGATAAATATTCTATTTAGAACTTATAAGCTCAAGTCTAATAGTAAGAGTTACCAAATTATACATTAACAATAGAAGGATTGCTTAAGGACAAGCAATAGTTCAAGTTTGGAGAAATTTGTTAGGTGTTATATTCATCGTAGTTTGATGATGTATTTATTATCCCTTGGTGCCCTAGAAAGGGGAGGGGGGGTTAAATAAGGCAGAGGCCATTATAACCTTTATAAGGGTCACCTCCTTAAAAGTGGCCATTACAAACCTCCTTAAGAATTTTAGAATCAATCATGAAAGTTCCTTGGTTTAGGGGCAACACATTACAATAATTAGAAAGTAGATTCCCTCTTATACTAGGTCTCCCACTATTAGGTTGCATAATAGTTTTGTTATTAATGAGGCCCTAAATTTCATGTCATAGCCTATAACAGCCATTTGTGGTATGCCCAACTCCTTAGGGAAAGGCATAATATGTATTGGCATCATATCCCCTACGTAAGCAATTGGGTGGTGACCTTGGAGCCAAAGGCTTCAACATTCTATTTTTTTGCAACCTTTCAAATGCCTTAGACAAAAACAAGTCAAATCCATGAATTATCTTAAAATTTTTATAGCATTTACATTGATAAGCTTATTCCCTTCCTCTTAAGCTTAGGATGGCATGCTCCTTATTTTGTCATATTGTTTATTTAACTCTAACTCTAACTCCTCAGCCTATGATATGCTTCCTTGAGGTAGTCAAAGTTACGTACTAGGTAGTCAAAGTTACGTACTAACATCCCTTTGACTATAGTACTTATGCCTGCTAATCCTACTTTGATGATCATTGTAACATGCTCTCTTTTAATTGTCTAAGTAATTGCCTCATAGATCAATTTCTTCCATCTCCTTAAGTAGTCATTGAAACTCACTCAAATTTTTTACCTTAATGACTCTAAGTCTTGCAAAGTGACCTCCAATGCTACATTGCATGCATAGTGATTGTCAACAGCATGTGTTAACTCCTTCCAATCCTTTATAATCATTTTAAGTAGATTATAGTATAAAGTCTTTATAGATCCCTCTAATGATAGCTCAAATAGTTCAACCATGGTATTCGTGGGTACTCTAGATGTCTTCATTATCAACACATATTAATGGATGTGATTGGTTGCATCTTAGGTTTCAGTGAACTTTAGAAGCTGAAACATTTAAAATTAATACGAAACTTCTCTGAGGAACTTTCTTTTTAATTTTCTATCAGCTTATCAGGTACTATTGCAGTACACCCCTTCCTTAGTTAGCTTGCTCTCATGGTGCTTTTTCATTCCAAATAAGTCATCATCAACAACTATGGGTAAAGGTATCTCTACAGGCGCTTTCCCTTTGTCATTTATATTAATAGATGCATCATTCTTCTTTAAAATTTCATTAAGGTGCTTATTCACTTCTTTAGTAATCCTTTCCTCCATCATGCAACTAAGGTAAGCCCTTACCTTCTATATAACTTTAGGTGGCACCATCGGCTCCATTAATAACTCAAGCCTTTAGATCAGGACAGGTGTCTTACACTTTGCAGCTAGTTGATTACCTCTTCTTTTCCATGAGGGTTTGGATGGAGTTGTGATGGCTATAAAACAAAGGTCATTAGCATGATTCAAGAATCAATAATGAATGCATATATGAATGAAATGCATACATTATCGAAAAAAGATCCTTTCATCCTTATTACTCCTACACATGATGTCTAAAGGCTATTTCCTAGGCATTGTCTTATTCTTCCATCATCATAGGATAAAGAACACACATGTTCCCCTTAGATTAAATAGGATAAGAGTCTTAAAAGAACATATATATGTAGAAACTAAAAGATGCAAAATGGAACAAATCCACTCTTATAAAAATCTTTTACAATACTAAGAGAAGTGTAAAGTGAATAAAGGAAAGAGAAGTGTAAAGTGAATAAAGGATCCTTTAACAAAGAAGAGAAGGGATGTACATAAGTATTTACATAGAAAAGGGAATAAGGAGTACATAAGTGTTTACATAAGGGAGATTTACATCTAAGGGGAGTGGGATAACATTATATCTACATAGGGGTGTTTAATCATGTCCATTAAGGACTTTAAAATTTTCTTCGAAAATAAATGCAAACAAAGAAGGAATCATATTCCAAGGTGTTGCACATGCGTAATTATTGAAATGGTTATTATAGTTGATGGCTCCTATAAGATTAGGAATGATTGTCATGAATCCCTTATTTGATATACCCAAAGGTGTTTGGCTTATGAGAGATAAATCTCTTAAGCTCTAATGGAGCTTGAGTCCCATGTTTAGAGAATTCATTAATTCGTCTAAGGGTAAACCTAAGTCGTGTGGTGAAGTGTGAGGGCTAAATGAATGCAATGGATTTTACCAATAACAACAATAAAGTGGTAAAAGTGAACTAGAGATAAAAAGCAAAGTAAATTCCTATCCCCAGCAGAGTCACCATTATGGGTGCCATTATTTTTGGGGTTACACTCAAACTAGTGGAATCTTGCTTGCAACTCCTACCTTTTATCAATCAATGGGGGATCGAGAGGATGAGGGTCATACATTGGTAATAACCCATAACAGTGGTACATTTTAGATCATTAAGGAATCCTTATGGCCTCTCATAAGATAAAAGCCTTTTTCTTCAAAGTTATGGTTAATGAGGGACCAAGAAAGGATAATGCAATAGTACCACACCACATCAAACTAAAGTTGTATTCAACTTTGTTCAGGACAATAATCGGAGCAAGGATAAATTATAAGCCTATCTAAGTCATTTAGAAGGACCAATCTATATTCAAGAATTTAGTATGGCTTGGAAAAGAGGTTAGGCACCCCAAAAATGTTTGAATTTAAGGATCTAGCCTTCGAGCATCTTTGGTTCACATTTACCATTTTAACCTTATTATTAGTTAATCTGATTATTGATCTTACACATGTTTCTAATGCATCATGTCAAGCATATCATCATCAAGGTATTATACTCATCCATCAAGGGGTTGGGGGGTACAAACAATATATCAAATAAAGGAGGCTATGCATAATCCATAAATATAAATATGTAACTCAAAGTCAAATGGCATATACATCTCAACCTATAAAAAAGAAATCAAATGTTTCTAATGCATCTTAACCTTATTATTAGTTAATCTGATTATTGATCCTACACATGTTTCTAATGCATCATGTCAAACATATCATCATCAAGGTATTATACTCATTCATCAAGGGGTTGGGAGGTACAAACAATATATCAAATAGGGGAGGCTATGCATAATCCATAAATATAAATATGTAACTCAAAGTCAAATGGCATATGCATCTCAACCTATAAAAAAGAAATCAAATGTGTTAATCATCATGTCATAATCAAATAGATAAAGAAATTACACCAACCTAAGTTTAAAGGATACCATCAATTAACACACTACCTATTTACACAATTACTCTGAGTTAGGGTAACTAGCATGCATATATGTTTAAGATCATTACATGCATATTCGCATTACCACATATATAATAACACAAATAATCGAAGTATCATAAAAGCATATGGATATGTCATATATGATGTTAGAGTGATAATGCAAGTGCATTTTTTAGGATATTAAAGGCTTAGGGCAAAGACTTCAAATCGTAAAATTAGAGTTATGGGACCATTGTATCCTTCTCCATTGATGTTCTAAAAAAGCTTCACCATCATAAAGGCACCTTTAACTATTGAATGAGCTATGGTGTTGAAATGATAAAAATGAAAGAACCATAAGGCTAAAATCATTCTAAATACTAAAGACATGAAATCCACCACAAAATCTAGGTCTTTGATCCCTAAACTCTATCCTCTGCCTTTGTTCAAGTTTGACATATGAAAAGAAGGATAGACAAGCTATTAAGCTAGTCATTTTTCCTTCCATGGTGAAAAGAATGAAAACTTTCAAAATCATCTATCATCATAAAAACATATAAATGAGATCATAAGGTCCTTGGTGATACCATTCTCTTTCCTAATCATGCCTTCAACATTATATATAAAGAAATAGAAAAGGAAAACATAAAATTTAAGAGTTTAAAATGCATGATTATGAACATAATACCATCTCTTTTAATCATTATTCCTCCAAAGAGAATAATTCGGGGTCACAAGTATGTAAACCTAACCCTACTTAGTGGCTAAAACTTTTAAAGGATCATTAGAGCCTTAAAAGAATGAATGAAAAATGAATGGATAAGAAGAAATAAAAAATTATGTCTTTAGTTAAAGTGGGCTATCCAGGACAATTTGAGGTTTGTACAACCCTCTTAATGGTGTACAACCCTCTTAATGGTATGTACAAACCATAAACAGGCCTATATAGACTATAGGTATTAGGGTTTTCAAAAATGAAAAGAAAAAAATAAAAGAAGTTTATGAAATGCCTTGGATGTTCTTTTTACTTTAGTTACCCTTGAGGCACCAAATGTTAAAAAATCCACTAAAAAAGGCTAAGAAAAATCACAAATATAAGTCACTAAACTAGAAAATATAACTTAGATCTTTAGAATAGAGGTTTAAGAATTAGGGTTTTAGATTTTATGCGGGTTGTACAATAATTTTGGTAAAGTAACTTTTGGTCTAAATGAGCCTTCTACTCCTTCTTTAAATAAAGGATATTTATAGAAAGAGGATGGGTGCACTTAGGACATAATGGCTCTAGTTACATCTAATATTTGACCCTTAATAAACAAGAGCCAGGAATCTTCTGGAATTATGGTTTTAGCATTATTTGTATAGCTAAGAAATTGGTTGTACATATTATAAAGATGGTTATTAATCAAGTGCATGTCAGGTGTCTTGGTTTTGAAATCTTCTCCCTACTAGGGTTAATAATATGGCTATAAAACAAAGAGAGTTAGTTGTACAACCATGTATGTTATCTATACAACCATTAAAGGTTGTTCGATGGGTTTTTGTGTTAGACTTATTTAGGTTTATAGTCTTAGTTTGAGTTTGATCCAAAGTTCCCCCAAGCCTTATTCCTTCTCTTTACTACATTTCCTTTACATTTTAAAAGCTAATCGTAATGGTTATCATTATTATGCTTACATCTGCAGGCCTAAAATCTAATGCTCATAACTCACACAAGAGACTGATAAAGCATAAGCTCTGATGGATGAGGCCAAAGTGGGCATAGTTGATAAAGGGTAAAATGACAAAGTAATTGAAAGCCAAATTTTTAAAGTGGTTGACTATCCTAAATAGTTAGCCTACATAGTACTGGTGCTAAAGAAAGATGGGTGGATGAAGATGTGTGTGGATTATAAGCATTATAACAAAACATGCCTTAAAGATGATTTTTCTTCACCACATATTTACATTTTTATGGACAGTGTTATGACTTATGTCATGTACTCCTTCATGGATGGGTTTTTATGGCACAATTATATCCTTATGGCCATCGCAGATGTTGGACTAGGATGGTTAATCCTAAGTCTAAAACCTCTTTTGATCTTGATAAAGGAGATTGATCATCACTAATGTTCTTATTAAGTGTTGATTTTGCAGAAAAATAAGTCTCTCAAGTTAAGTTGGAAGAAAATCTTTCTAACTCCAAAGTAACTCGCGACTGTGACTCTTGAGAAGACTTACCAAAAATCAAACAGACTAAATCGCGGAGTCATTATCGGCCACGAACAAGCAAAATGAAGCAAACCAAAAATGACAGATAAATTTGCAGTCTGTGTCGTGTCGAAATCATGACCACGAATTACAAAAAGCTTCAAAAGGGAAAGAAGTCCACAATCAAAGCTTGACAAGTGTCCTAGTAAGCCGTTGGAAGTCAAAAATCGCGAAGGCTACATGTTGGTAGCAACCGCGATTTGAGAAGTGAAAGTCACACAATTTGGTAGGTTGTTTCGCAATCAAGATCGTAGTCTGTACAATGAAAATCACGACCATGACTTATGCTGGCTAAAGAAACACAATGGCTTTATTTTCTTGAAGCACTAATGAAAAGCTACCACGAGAATTAGTCGTTAGACACAAAGTCGTAACTGTTGACTTTCGTAAGGAAAATTGGAAATCACCAAAGAGAAGCTGACACATGGACTAGTCGTTAGTCTTTGGTGGAATTTGGGTATAAATATTCCACCAAACATTAATAAATGACAAGGTTAAGAAATTCATTATCAAGAGAAAAAACTCTTAATCTTTGCTACTCATTTCTTTCAATTTTCTTTATAAGATTGTTAATTATTGGATGTGAGCATTAAACACCATATTGTAAGGTTATTGTATGAACCTGTTAAACACATCGAGATAGGTTTTAGTGTGAGCCTTGAAAACACTTGTGATAGGTTTTAGTGTGAGCCTTGAAAACACTTGTGATAGGTTTTAGTGTGAGCCTTGAAAACACCTGTAAAAGGTTTTTGCATGAGCCTGTAAAACATAAGTTGTAAGGTTTGGTGTGAACCTAAACACCAAGTTGAGTGTGAGCTTCTAAAACACTAGTGATTGAGTGAAATACCCAATTGGTGAATTAGGGAGTGGACGTAGAGTTGGTTAATACTCGAACTACTATAAATCGCTTGTCCCAATCTTCTCATTTTTCCTCCTCACTTCTTTGTTTTTAGAAATTTTCATACACCAATTCAACCCCCCTTCTTGGTGCCAAGGGCCAATAAGTGGTATCAGAGTAAGGTTTTCACATATCAAACCTTCATTGGGTGAAACAAGATCATGGCATAGGAAGCAATCCACTCACACCTAAGGCCACACTTTGATGGAACCGACTATACTCATTGGAAGTATAGGATGGAAATCTATCTTGACATAGATATAGTGGACCTTTGGGATGTAGTCATCAAGGAATGGAAGCCACCCACTAGGGTTGTGGATGGTAATGAAGAATTAATCCCAAGGGACAAATGGGTTGAAGCACACCAAAAATCAAATGGCAAGAACAAGAGAGCAATGACCATTCTTCTAAGCTCACTCTCTAGAAAAGAGATTGGAAGAGTGCAACACTGTCAAACAGCTCATACCATTTGGAAGACTCTAAAGAACTATCATGAAGGCACAACTTTAGTCAAGTCCAACCATTTAGAGATGTATGTCAATGAATGGGAACTCTTCATGGTGAAAGACAATGAGAGCATCACTAAAATGACAAACAGGCTATTGTCCATTGTCACTAACATGAAGAAATTTGGAAGAACTCTTACTATCTATGAGGTAAACACAAAAATCCTTAAAACTCTACCTCTAGATAAATTTGGTGCTAGAGTTTGCAGCATACAAGAGTCAAATCCAAAAATTGGAAAGGTTCCAACCGATGTGTTGATAGGCAAACTCTTAACTCATGAGTTGGCCTTGCAAAAAGATGAACAAATGAAGAAGCTAAGAGGCCAAGGAGATAAACCAGAGAAAAAAAGAAAAACCATGGCTCTTAAAGCTTCAACAAAAGAGAAGGAGGTAGAGATCACCTCAAGTGATGAAGAAAGTGACAAGGAAGAAGAAGAGCTAGCAATGCTCTCAAAGAGGACAAAAGAGTTGATCAAGAGAAGAAAGGAAAGAAAAGCTTTAAGAAGACAACTCCTAATCCAAGAGAGAAATCTAACGAAGTCACTTGTTATGAATGTGGCAAGCAAGGCCACATCAAGTATGAATGTCCCAAATTAAAGAAGAAGAAGAGATGGGACAAGGAGAAGAAGAAAAGTTGTTCAGCAACTTAGGATGATAGCTCAAGTGAACAAGAAGAAGAAGGAGAGGTTGCTAACATATGCTTCATGGCACAAGAAGATCTTTCAAATGAGGTAAGTACTTCTTCTTATTCTAATTCTAATTTTGAATTTGATGAAATAGATGAAGAGCTTATAGAGGCTCAAACAATGAGGTGTGACAAATATAAGTCACAAGCAAAAACCTATTGGAAGAAGTGCTTGAAACTAGAAGATGAGCACAAGACTCTAAATGAGCTTGTAAATGAGTTGAGGACTTTTAATGAAGAACTCAAAAAATCCGTAGAAAAATTATCTACATCATCTTTATCCTTAGACTCGCATAAAAAGGAGAATGACACTCTTAAAGAAGAAGTCATTAAGCTTATAAGCTCAATCTCCAAATTTCACAAAGGAAAAGAGGCATTAGACACATTAATTGTGTTATAAAGACCACCTTTTATTAAGCATGGTATAGGATTTAGTGGAGCTCCCTCATCCTCTACAACTACTTTTGTGAAATCATCTACACTTCAAACTTCTAGCATTGAGGTAAATGGAAAGAAAAGTGCTCCTAGTACTAAGTTTCCTCAACTTAAAGATAAAGGAAAGGCTAACCCAAGCTTAATAGTTAATGCTCAAAGAGCCAATTATACATACATGTATAATAAATCTCATGTTAATGGATTTACTACTCCCACTTCTTGCACATGTTCATGCCCACACTCACATATGCTAGGTATGACAAAACCTCCTACTCATACCAAATTAGTGCATAGAAGAAAGACTTACAAGTCTAAGCTCCAATGTCATTATTGCATGAAATATGGACATACCAATGTATTTTATCATATCAAAAAGGCACACCTCAAATTGGATGATGCAAATAGCCAAGGCAGGTTAGCAAAGGATCCACTTCAAGTTCAAGGTCCAATCACAAAGGGAAGGTTAAAGAAGTTTAAGGAGGCAATTGGAGCATTCATGCAACAAGGAGTTACACATGGATTAGCCCAATAAGAGCAAAGGATGCGTGAAGCCCAATTAAAGGCTGATGGGAGCTTAAACTCTTCAAATGGAGGACTTAACTTAGTACAATGGAGTCCAACTTGTGGAGAGCACCCAAGCACAACCCAATTCATCTAAGGCATGTAAAAAGAAGTCTAAGGCATGTAAAAAGAAGCCTAAGGCATGTAAAAGGAAGCCCAAGTCGTGTAAGCAATGAAATAAGGCCCAAAGTCAAAGATTCTTGCAAGATTTCCTTAGTTGGCATTCTTTCCTAATGCCATTAGGATTTCCTCATTAGGCTGATTCCTTTTCCTTTTCTATTTAGGAAGAGTTATTCTTTAGTTAGGAAAGTATCTTGGTCTAATCTTGTTGACCAATCATAATGTTTCTTTAATTTTCCTTTTTAGTTTAGGATTGTCTTTTCCTTATTACATTAGGAAATATTTAATTCTGTTGGGGAATGTAAAACAAATCCTAATTGGTTTTGGATTAAGAATTGTAAGGCTATAAATAGCCCTCACATTCTGCCAAGAAGAAATCAATCAATATTATTTTTGTTAGTAATTTTGCTTGTGAGATTAAATTCTCTTTTTGAGTTCTTGAGTATACTTAGTGAGATTGTTGAGTGAAGGCTTAATAATTTCACAAACTCGTTAATTATGATCTTAAATTCGCTTAGTTGATTTAGGATTTGGGTTAACACAACTTTGAATCTTTATAACTTAGGTTGCTAGAAACAAGTTTTCTAGAGGTCTAGTTGGGATTTGAAGATCAAAACTCCAATACTTGTTATCTTTATAACTTACGTTGCTAGAAACAATTTTCTAGAGGAATATGAAGATCAAAACTCCAACACTTGTTTTGATAGATCTGGGCAACTATTCTCAAGCATACGGGTAAGAAATCTAATCCAACCTTATTTGTATCATTTGGTATTAGAGCTAGGTTTCAAATCAAGTAAGTTATCTCCAAAATTCGTTGTTCGTTGTGTTCTTATTATTTTTGCATCAATTCGGGTCATATCTCCTTCATAGGGCTCTAATTCTGTTTGTTTTGTTCTATCCTGTTCCATTCTATTTTTCTTTGATTTCCATCTTTAAATTAGTGTGTTTCATCATCCAAAAATGTGCTTGCATCATTAGAATCTAATTGGAACA